>JAWQFJ010000602.1:15000-57827 GCA_034096865.1 Theodoxus fluviatilis
GACTACTACAGACACATGAATGAACACCAGTGATGGTATTAGTGACTACTACAGACAAAAATGTAGAAGATGTTCACTGCAAAATAGTTGAGGCCAGAGCATTTTACACCCCACTTATAGCCCCATTTCACTTCTCGTCACTTGATAATATCAGCTTTACAACCTCACTCAATTATTTTAATGTAATTGTGAAAGCAATGACATTTTAAAAGCAGCCACATGCATTTTGGTGAGCATTATTTCTGCTCAATGTTCAAAAACCCAAAACCTTATTGGATGCTTGCATGATCTGATGATGATGATTGGTTTTCGTCATGAAAACATACGGTTTCCAGTTGTCTAGAAATATTTGTATCATAAGGATGCCACTTTGTTGATGGGTCATGAAACAGTTGCATCATATGGGTGAAGCTGCATTAACTCTTGAGATCCTGTAACCGCCCATTACCGCCCACCCTGCTCAATCCTGTACCCACCCCAAGTGGCTGTTATTTGACGGATGTTTTCTACAAATTGCATAATCCTTACAGGACTGGGGAATGAAACTCGTGAATGACTTACGGGTCCTTAAGAGTTAATGAAGGTTTGGCCCCAGAACCAATGTTTAAATGGGCTGTCAGATTTCTCCCAATTGTGGTGCCCAGACCTCTCAGTGTCGCACACTGCTCAGAGTCAGGCATCCATAATTGAGCTACTGTGGCAGGACCTAATTGCCCATGCATCCCAGCTAATGAAGGAGATATCATGCTGCTTCTGCCACAAGGCAAGAGCCATGGTATCTCAATTTGATAGCGCTCTACTGTACTGTGTTGAGCATGATCGTTAGGAATGTTGTGTTTTGACATGCAGTGAACTCGGGGTCATTTTCCAGAAGTGGGCGTACATTTGCAGGTGGTTTACCTTATATGTATTCTGCCCCAAAGCACCTTTTCTCCACACCTTGTACTACTACTAGTCATTCCTTAGATGATCTTGCTGTCGACTTAACCCCGGCTGTTCCCTTTCACCTTCCTCTTTTTGCAGACTCACTCTTCTAAATTTAGGAAAGTGATGGCCATTGTTCTAAATATAGCACAGTGATGACCACAGTTCTAAATTTAGCAGTCAAGTGATGACTACTGTTCTAAATTTAGCAGACTTGCTTATTGGTCTCCATATTGTCTCCCATGATGTCAGTTTCTGCAGAACATAGAGTTTGGGTACAAAAACAGGAGAGAGAGCCCACACTTTTACTGGATGAGAATGTGCTGTTTGGGAAAGTAGCTCGGGTCAAGTTTTATGGGGCATTTCTCAGCAATAATCAGCAATTTAAATGCATTTATTTATTGTATTGGCTTTGGTTGTTACTTGTTAGCCCTTAGTTCTGACTGCCTTTGTTGTTTCAGCCATCAGAGAAGTCCAAATATGATGAAGTTTTCAACAGCCTGGTACCTGTCAATGGGTTGTTGTCAGGAGACAAAGTTAAGCCTGTGAGTACCCATTAGGAAGCTGGACTACTATTTCAACCTCTTGAATGCACCCTTTGTTGCATTGAACTGTGTTTTCGGGGTAGGAAGAACATCGTCTTGAGTTTATTTGCTGTCAACCTCAGTCTTGAATATGATTGTGTCAAGTTTAAAGTGCTCATCACTGTCAGAATCAGTAACAAATGTGACCCTCCACGACTAAATGAGTCGCTTGCGCACTCACATAGTTTTGCGTAATAGCCAAGTAAAGTATGATGGGGTCAAAATGGTCTTTTTAAGCTTTTGACTGTTTTAGAATCTAGAGACTATACTTTATTGTGTGTGAAAGTCTTTTGGATGAAATCGACCTCTAGACACACGGATATGTTCACTTTGTTTGCTTGGTGTTCAATTTCCCGCATCGAACGAT
The DNA here is from genome assembly GCA_034096865.1 of Theodoxus fluviatilis. NCBI lineage: Eukaryota > Metazoa > Mollusca > Gastropoda > Cycloneritida > Neritidae > Theodoxus > Theodoxus fluviatilis. Next base: position 16,876 of record JAWQFJ010000602.1, read on the forward strand.
CGTAAGACCACGCATCGAATTTCGCCTCCATACAATACAGTCGCACACGATCGCCACTGAGCCACCAAATCATTTGCAGGGGTAGAGGCTGGCCTACTTTCCCGAATGACCTTGCATACTGCAAGTTAGTATCTGTCAAAAATGTAATTATTGACTTGTCAGAAATGAAAAAATTTTTTGACTAAAAAGTCATTAGCTGCCCATTATTATGCTATATGTCATCCCATTAAAAACACCAAATAAGTAAAAGTAAGTCAAGATAATGCAATCAAATTTAATAACACCCTTGCCCATATATAACCTAATCACTGTGCCAAATTTCTTAAGTCTGAGATTACGGTTGCTAAGGAAACTGATCAAATTTTTTTAAAAAACTTTCAAATGCGTTTTTCTCAAAAGTGAGCTTATTAGGCAAACTATCTTTAAAATGATGTAACTTCGCGAAAAATAGTCAGATCTTGATCATTTTTGCACCGTTGGAAAGCTTGTTCCCTTGATTTCATAAAAATATGCATATCTCAAAATCTTCCAAGCGCCACGAGAGACTCATTTTGTGATGGAGGGTCACAAATGTGAACTTCTGACTCTGTGTGTGTGTGTGTGTGTGTGTGTGTGTGTGTGTGTGTGTGTGTGTGTGTGTGTGTGTGTGTGTGTGAGAGTGTGTGTGAATTGAATAATAATGACATCTGAACTCTTTGTCCAAGAAGGATAGAAAGTATAATTGGAATTCACTCAGTTACTTTGATAATATTGATATTGACGACATACACAGAAATTCTACATTTGGTCTTTTCAGGTTCTCCTGAACTCGCATCTTCCAATGGAGACTCTAGGAAGAATCTGGGACCTGGGCGACATAGACAAAGATGGTTACTTGGATGGGGATGAGTTTGCTGTGGTAAGCTGGGGTTGTCTGGGGCTTGAACTTGAAGCAAGGCATAGTTCTAGTCAGAAAGGCGTAATCTTGTCTCTTTTGTTCATATTTCAAGATGCACATGTTGTCATAGTTAGGCACCAAATCAAATTGTATGAAAGAAGATTAGTGACATTGACAAAGATGTTTACTTAGAAGGGGATGAGTTTGCTGTGGTAAGTCAGGGAGGAGCAGGACTTGAAGCAAGGCATGGTAGTCAAGTAGGTATATTTGCTTTTTTTCCCAAATGCCCTTGTCATAATACCAAAAAAAATGACAATTTGTCAAATTTACCTCAAACTAGCTCACATTAGCCACCAGGCATTGTTTGCAATTTTCACCTGTCAAATCTTGGGATGAAAGATACCAGTTATCTGTAGTTGAGACTGGACCATGACACATAATACTAATAGCCTGGCATAAATTTGTAGTCTGTCAGCAGTAATGCAAACCAACCAATGAACCAGCCAACCACCCCACCCCTCCCACCCACCCCACCCCACCCCACCCCACCCCACCCCACCCCACCCCACCCCACCCCACCCCACCCTACCCTACCCCACCCCAACCCACCCCACCCCACCTCAACCCACCAGCCCTCTCCACCTCAACCCACCAGCCCACTCACCCACCAACCCACTCACCTACCAACCCACTCACCCACCAACCCACTCACCCACCAACCAACCAACCAACCAACCCACCAATCAACCAACCAACCAACCAACCAACCAACCAACCAACCAACCAACCAACCACATAACCAACCAATGTAATAGGTGTGAGAACATTGTGAAACTTCAAGCATTGCATGCTTTTTTTGCAGGCAATGCATCTAGTGTACCGGTGCAAGCAGGGTGACACTTGCCCTCTGACCCTTCCCCCCTCCCTCATCCCCCCTTCCAAGAGGAAAAAACTGCCAGGGGCTGTCCCAGTGCTGCCCGGGGCTGTCCCAGTGCTGCCGGGGGTGGTGGTGTTGGAGGCAGGCCGATCCACCTCTTCCCAAAGAGTGGACTCTCCCAGCACTGTAAGTAGCTCTAGCAGTGGGCCAGTGGCCTACACAATGAACTGTTTTGTTGTTGTTTGTTGTTGTGAGTGGCTCTAGCAGGATGGTGGGTGATGATGAAGTACTCCAGGATCTTCTCTGTGAAGTTGTCCTGCAGACTGATCTGAATTCTGATTCTGGATGCATGTAGCAGGCATATCTTTGTTGTTTCAAGTTACTTTGAGGAGAAAAAGGATTAGTTGTGTGCTCATGGGGGTAAAGTGGGTTTCTTTGTTTTTGTTTCTAATACCATAAACTATGATAAAGGTCTAACATGTTAAGGATGTTAGTGATATAGATGGTCTTCTTGTCTTCCCATACATACCCAACTCCTTAAATTCATTGACCAATTCTGTCACAAATTAACCCTGTCATGTTTTAAAGTCCATGCATCTGCGTTGTATTCAACTTGGTAAAAGTTGTATGGAGAGGGTGGTTTGACATGTGTTTCCTATCAAACGAAGGCGAAGCATGGGAATCATGAGCGTGGTTTCATTCTGGAATTTCCATTTGAGATTCAGCTGCCATTTTTAGACACTAATTTCCTCCCAGAGGATGGAAACAGACCCATTTGTCTTCAGACAGCTGCATTGGTGATGTGCATCTGAAGTTGCTCTGAATTCTAGCAGCCTTAGTTTAACTATTTGAACAGAGAGTTAAATTGATAGATTGGGAAAAGGGACCCTGAAACATTTTACTCTTTTGAATAACATCATGTGGGATAAATAGTAAGCATGAAAAAAAAGTGAAATGAAATGGAGAGACTGATAACTGTTACCTCAGATGATTTGTGTGTTTTGTGTGTGACAGTGATCTACTCTCACTCGTATCCATCTCTTGTGACAGTGATCTACTCTCACTCGTATCCATCTCTTGTGATAGGAGATTTGTGTCTACTCTCACTCGTATCCATCTCTTGTGACAGTGATCTACTCTCACTCGTATCCATCTCTTGTGACAGGAGATTTGTGTCTACTCTCACTCGTATCCATCTCTTGTGACAGTGATCTACTCTCACTCGTATCCATCTCTTGTGACAGTGATCTACTCTCACTCGTATCCATCTCTTGTGACAGGAGATTTGTGTCTACTCTCACTCGTATCCATCTCTTGTGACAGTGATCTACTCTCACTCGTATCCATCTCTTGTGACAGTGATCTACTCTCACTCGTATCCATCTCTTGTGACAGTGATCTACTCTCACTCGTATCCATCTCTTGTGACAGTGATCTACTCTCACTCGTATCCATCTCTTGTGACAGTGATCTACTCTCACTCGTATCCATCTCTTGTGACAGTGATCTACTCTCACTTGTATCCATCTCTTGTGACAGTGATCTACTCTCACTCGTATCCATCTCTTGTGACAGTGATCTACTCTCACTCGTATCCATCTCTTGTGACAGTGATCTACTCTCACTCGTATCCATCTCTTGTGACAGTGATCTACTCTCACTCGTATCCATCTCTTGTGACAGTGATCTACTCTCACTCGTATCCATCTCTTGTGACAGTGATCTACTCTCACTCGTATCCATCTCTTGTGACAGTGATCTACTCTCACTCGTATCCATCTCTTGTGACAGTGATCTACTCTCACTCGTATCCATCTCTTGTGACAGTGATCTACTCTCACTTGTATCCATCTCTTGTGACAGTGATCTATTCTCACTCGTATCCATCTCTTGTGACAGTGATCTACTCTCACTTGTATCCATCTCTTGTGACAGTGATCTACTCTCACTTGTATTCATCTCTTGTGACAGTGATCTACTCTCACTCGTATCCATCTCTTGTGACAGTGATCTACTCTCACTTGTATCCATCTCTTGTGACAGTGATCTACTCTCACTCGTATCCATCTCTTGTGACAGTGATCTACTCTCACTCGTATCCATCTCTTGTGACAGTGATCTACTCTCACTCGTATCCATCTCTTGTGACAGTGATCTACTCTCACTCGTATCCATCTCTTGTGACAGTGATCTACTCTCACTCGTATCCATCTCTTGTGACAGTGATCTACTCTCACTTGTATTCATCTCTTGTGACAGTGATCTACTCTCACTTGTATTCATCTCTTGTGACAGTGATCTACTCTCACTTGTATTCATCTCTTGTGACAGTGATCTACTCTCACTCGTATCCATCTCTTGTGACAGTGATCTACTCTCACTCGTATCCATCTCTTGTGACAGTGATCTACTCTCACTCGTATCCATCTCTTGTGACAGTGATCTACTCTCACTCGTATCCATCTCTTGTGACAGTGATCTACTCTCACTCGTATCCATCTCTTGTGACAGTGATCTACTCTCACTCGTATCCATCTCTTGTGACAGTGATCTACTCTCACTCGTATCCATCTCTTGTGACAGTGATCTACTCTCACTTGTATTCATCTCTTGTGACAGTGATCTACTCTCACTTGTATTCATCTCTTGTGACAGTGATCTACTCTCACTTGTATTCATCTCTTGTGACAGTGATCTACTCTCACTCGTATCCATCTCTTGTGACAGTGATCTACTCTCACTCGTATCCATCTCTTGTGACAGTGATCTACTCTCACTTGTATTCATCTCTTGTGACAGTGATCTACTCTCACTCGTATCCATCTCTTGTGACAGTGATCTACTCTCACTCGTATCCATCTCTTGTGACAGTGATCTACTCTCACTCGTATCCATCTCTTGTGACAGTGATCTACTCTCACTCGTATCCATCTCTTGTGACAGTGATCTACTCTCACTCGTATCCATCTCTTGTGACAGTGATCTACTCTCACTCGTATCCATCTCTTGTGACAGTGATCTACTCTCACTTGTATTCATCTCTTGTGACAGTGATCTACTCTCACTTGTATTCATCTCTTGTGACAGTGATCTACTCTCACTTGTATTCATCTCTTGTGACAGTGATCTACTCTCACTTGTATTCATCTCTTGTGACAGTGATCTACTCTCACTTGTATTCATCTCTTGTGACAGTGATCTACTCTCACTCGTATCCATCTCTTGTGACAGTGATCTACTCTCACTCGTATCCATCTCTTGTGACAGTGATCTACTCTCACTCGTATCCATCTCTTGTGACAGTGATCTACTCTCACTTGTATTCATCTCTTGTGACAGTGATCTACTCTCACTTGTATTCATCTCTTGTGACAGTGATCTACTCTCACTCGTATCCATCTCTTGTGACAGTGATCTACTCTCACTCGTATCCATCTCTTGTGACAGTGATCTACTCTCACTCGTATCCATCTCTTGTGACAGTGATCTACTCTCACTTGTATTCATCTCTTGTGACAGTGATCTACTCTCACTCGTATCCATCTCTTGTGACAGGAGATTTGTGTCTACTCTCACTCGTATCCATCTCTTGTGACAGTGATCTACTCTCACTCGTATCCATCTCTTGTGACAGGAGATTTGTGTCTACTCTCACTCGTATCCATCTCTTGTGACAGGAGATTTGTGTCTACTCTCACTCGTATCCATCTCTTGTGACAGGAGATTTGTGTCTACTCTCACTCGTATCCATCTCTTGTGACAGTGATCTACTCTCACTCGTATCCATCTCTTGTGACAGTGATCTACTCTCACTCGTATCCATCTCTTGTGACAGTGATCTACTCTCACTCGTATCCATCTCTTGTGACAGTGATCTACTCTCACTCGTATCCATCTCTTGTGACAGTGATCTACTCTCACTCGTATCCATCTCTTGTGACAGTGATCTACTCTCACTCGTATCCATCTCTTGTGACAGTGATCTACTCTCACTCGTATCCATCTCTTGTGACAGTGATCTACTCTCACTCGTATCCATCTCTTGTGACAGTGAAGGGTGTGTTTTGTGTGTGATAGGAGATTTGTGTCTACTCTCACTCGTATCCATCTCTTGTGACAGTGAAGGGTGTGTTTTGTGTGTGATAGGAGATTTGTGTCTACTCTCACTCGTATCCATCTCTTGTGACAGTGATCTACTCTCACTCGTATCCATCTCTTGTGACAGTGATCTACTCTCACTTGTATCCATCTCTTGTGACAGTGATCTACTCTCACTCGTATCCATCTCTTGTGACAGTGATCTACTCTCACTCGTATCCATCTCTTGTGACAGTGAACGGTGTGTTCTGTGTGTGTAGGACATTGTGATCTACTCTCACTCGTATCCATCTCTTGTGACAGTGAAGGGTGTGTTTTGTGTGTGATAGGAGATTTGTGTCTACTCTCACTCGTATCCATCTCTTGTGACAGTGAAGGGTGTGTTTTGTGTGTGATAGGAGATTTGTGTCTACTCTCACTCGTATCCATCTCTTGTGACAGTGAAGGGTGTGTTTTGTGTGTGATAGGAGATTTGTGTCTACTCTCACTCGTATCCATCTCTTGTGACAGTGAAGGGTGTGTTTTGTGTGTGATAGGAGATTTGTGTCTACTCTCACTCGTATCCATCTCTTGTGACAGTGAAGGGTGTGTTTTGTGTGTGATAGGAGATTTGTGTCTACTCTCACTCGTATCCATCTCTTGTGACAGTGAAGGGTGTGTTTTGTGTGTGATAGGAGATTTGTGTCTACTCTCACTCGTATCCATCTCTTGTGACAGTGAAGGGTGTGTTTTGTGTGTGATAGGAGATTTGTGTCTACTCTCACTCGTATCCATCTCTTGTGACAGTGAAGGGTGTGTTTTGTGTGTGATAGGAGATTTGTGTCTACTCTCACTCGTATCCATCTCTTGTGACAGTGAAGGGTGTGTTTTGTGTGTGATAGGAGATTTGTGTCTACTCTCACTCGTATCCATCTCTTGTGACAGTGAAGGGTGTGTTTTGTGTGTGATAGGAGATTTGTGTCTACTCTCACTCGTATCCATCTCTTGTGACAGTGAAGGGTGTGTTTTGTGTGTGATAGGAGATTTGTGTCTACTCTCACTCGTATCCATCTCTTGTGACAGTGAAGGGTGTGTTTTGTGTGTGATAGGAGATTTGTGTCTACTCTCACTCGTATCCATCTCTTGTGACAGTGAAGGGTGTGTTTTGTGTGTGATAGGAGATTTGTGTCTACTCTCACTCGTATCCATCTCTTGTGACAGTGAAGGGTGTGTTTTGTGTGTGATAGGAGATTTGTGTCTACTCTCACTCGTATCCATCTCTTGTGACAGTGAAGGGTGTGTTTTGTGTGTGATAGGAGATTTGTGTCTACTCTCACTCGTATCCATCTCTTGTGACAGTGAAGGGTGTGTTTTGTGTGTGATAGGAGATTTGTGTCTACTCTCACTCGTATCCATCTCTTGTGACAGTGAAGGGTGTGTTTTGTGTGTGATAGGAGATTTGTGTCTACTCTCACTCGTATCCATCTCTTGTGACAGTGAAGGGTGTGTTTTGTGTGTGATAGGAGATTTGTGTCTACTCTCACTCGTATCCATCTCTTGTGACAGTGAAGGGTGTGTTTTGTGTGTGATAGGAGATTTGTGTCTACTCTCACTCGTATCCATCTCTTGTGACAGTGAAGGGTGTGTTTTGTGTGTGATAGGAGATTTGTGTCTACTCTCACTCGTATCCATCTCTTGTGACAGTGAAGGGTGTGTTTTGTGTGTGATAGGAGATTTGTGTCTACTCTCACTCGTATCCATCTCTTGTGACAGTGAAGGGTGTGTTTTGTGTGTGATAGGAGATTTGTGTCTACTCTCACTCGTATCCATCTCTTGTGACAGTGAAGGGTGTGTTTTGTGTGTGATAGGAGATTTGTGTCTACTCTCACTCGTATCCATCTCTTGTGACAGTGAAGGGTGTGTTTTGTGTGTGATAGGAGATTTGTGTCTACTCTCACTCGTATCCATCTCTTGTGACAGTGAAGGGTGTGTTTTGTGTGTGATAGGAGATTTGTGTCTACTCTCACTCGTATCCATCTCTTGTGACAGTGAAGGGTGTGTTTTGTGTGTGATAGGAGATTTGTGTCTACTCTCACTCGTATCCATCTCTTGTGACAGTGAAGGGTGTGTTTTGTGTGTGATAGGAGATTTGTGTCTACTCTCACTCGTATCCATCTCTTGTGACAGTGAAGGGTGTGTTTTGTGTGTGATAGGAGATTTGTGTCTACTCTCACTCGTATCCATCTCTTGTGACAGTGAAGGGTGTGTTTTGTGTGTGATAGGAGATTTGTGTCTACTCTCACTCGTATCCATCTCTTGTGACAGTGAAGGGTGTGTTTTGTGTGTGATAGGAGATTTGTGTCTACTCTCACTCGTATCCATCTCTTGTGACAGTGAAGGGTGTGTTTTGTGTGTGATAGGAGATTTGTTTCTACTCTCACTCGTATCCATCTCTTGTGACAGTGAAGGGTGTGTTTTGTGTGTGATAGGAGATTTGTTTCTACTCTCACTCGTATCCATCTCTTGTGACAGTGAAGGGTGTGTTTTGTGTGTGATAGGAGATTTGTTTCTACTCTCATTTGTATCCATCTCTTGTGACAGTGAAGGGTGTGTTTTGTGTGTGATAGGAGATTTGTTTCTACTCTCATTTGTATCCATCTCTTGTGACAGTGAAGGGTGTGTTTTGTGTGTGATAGGAGATTTGTTTCTACTCTCATTTGTATCCATCTCTTGTGACAGTGAAGGGTGTGTTTTGTGTGTGATAGGAGATTTGTTTCTACTCTCATTTGTATCCATCTCTTGTGACAGTGAAGGGTGTGTTTTGTGTGTGATAGGAGATTTGTTTCTACTCTCATTTGTATCCATCTCTTGTGACAGTGAAGGGTGTGTTTTGTGTGTGATAGGAGATTTGTTTCTACTCTCATTTGTATCCATCTCTTGTGACAGTGAAGGGTGTGTTTTGTGTGTGATAGGAGATTTGTTTCTACTCTCATTTGTATCCATCTCTTGTGACAGTGAAGGGTGTGTTTTGTGTGTGATAGGAGATTTGTTTCTACTCTCATTTGTATCCATCTCTTGTGACAGTGAAGGGTGTGTTTTGTGTGTGATAGGAGATTTGTTTCTACTCTCATTTGTATCCATCTCTTGTGACAGTGAAGGGTGTGTTTTGTGTGTGATAGGAGATTTGTTTCTACTCTCATTTGTATCCATCTCTTGTGACAGTGAAGGGTGTGTTTTGTGTGTGATAGGAGATTTGTTTCTACTCTCATTTGTATCCATCTCTTGTGACAGTGAAGGGTGTGTTTTGTGTGTGATAGGAGATTTGTTTCTACTCTCATTTGTATCCATCTCTTGTGACAGTGAAGGGTGTGTTTTGTGTGTGATAGGAGATTTGTTTCTACTCTCACTTGTATCCATCTCTTGTGACAGTGAAGGGTGTGTTTTGTGTGTGATAGGAGATTTGTTTCTACTCTCATTTGTATCCATCTCTTGTGACAGTGAAGGGTGTGTTTTGTGTGTGATAGGAGATTTGTTTCTACTCTCACTCGTATCCATCTCTTGTGACAGTGAAGGGTGTGTTTTGTGTGTGATAGGAGATTTGTTTCTACTCTCATTTGTATCCATCTCTTGTGACAGTGAAGGGTGTGTTTTGTGTGTGATAGGAGATTTGTTTCTACTCTCACTTGTATCCATCTCTTGTGACAGTGAAGGGTGTGTTTTGTGTGTGATAGGAGATTTGTTTCTACTCTCATTTGTATCCATCTCTTGTGACAGTGAAGGGTGTGTTTTGTGTGTGATAGGAGATTTGTTTCTACTCTCACTTGTATCCATCTCTTGTGACAGTGAAGGGTGTGTTTTGTGTGTGATAGGAGATTTGTTTCTACTCTCACTCGTATCCATCTCTTGTGACAGTGAAGGGTGTGTTTTGTGTGTGATAGGAGATTTGTTTCTACTCTCACTCGTATCCATCTCTTGTGACAGTGAAGGGTGTGTTTTGTGTGTGATAGGAGATTTGTTTCTACTCTCATTTGTATCCATCTCTTGTGACAGTGAAGGGTGTGTTTTGTGTGTGATAGGAGATTTGTTTCTACTCTCATTTGTATCCATCTCTTGTGACAGTGAAGGGTGTGTTTTGTGTGTGATAGGAGATTTGTTTCTACTCTCATTTGTATCCATCTCTTGTGACAGTGAAGGGTGTGTTTTGTGTGTGATAGGAGATTTGTTTCTACTCTCACTTGTATCCATCTCTTGTGACAGTGAAGGGTGTGTTTTGTGTGTGATAGGAGATTTGTTTCTACTCTCATTTGTATCCATCTCTTGTGACAGTGAAGGGTGTGTTTTGTGTGTGATAGGAGATTTGTTTCTACTCTCATTGTATCCATCTCTTGTGACAGTGAAGGGTGTGTTTTGTGTGTGATAGGAGATTTGTTTCTACTCTCATTTGTATCCATCTCTTGTGACAGTGAAGGGTGTGTTTTGTGTGTGATAGGAGATTTGTTTCTACTCTCATTTGTATCCATCTCTTGTGACAGTGAAGGGTGTGTTTTGTGTGTGATAGGAGATTTGTTTCTACTCTCATTTGTATCCATCTCTTGTGACAGTGAAGGGTGTGTTTTGTGTGTGATAGGAGATTTGTTTCTACTCTCATTTGTATCCATCTCTTGTGACAGTGAAGGGTGTGTTTTGTGTGTGATAGGAGATTTGTTTCTACTCTCATTTGTATCCATCTCTTGTGACAGTGAAGGGTGTGTTTTGTGTGTGATAGGAGATTTGTTTCTACTCTCATTTGTATCCATCTCTTGTGACAGTGAAGGGTGTGTTTTGTGTGTGATAGGAGATTTGTTTCTACTCTCACTTGTATCCATCTCTTGTGACAGTGAAGGGTGTGTTTTGTGTGTGATAGGAGATTTGTTTCTACTCTCATTTGTATCCATCTCTTGTGACAGTGAAGGGTGTGTTTTGTGTGTGATAGGAGATTTGTTTCTACTCTCATTTGTATCCATCTCTTGTGACAGTGAAGGGTGTGTTTTGTGTGTGATAGGAGATTTGTTTCTACTCTCACTTGTATCCATCTCTTGTGACAGTGAAGGGTGTGTTTTGTGTGTGATAGGAGATTTGTTTCTACTCTCATTTGTATCCATCTCTTGTGACAGTGAAGGGTGTGTTTTGTGTGTGATAGGAGATTTGTTTCTACTCTCACTCGTATCCATCTCTTGTGACAGTGAAGGGTGTGTTTTGTGTGTGATAGGAGATTTGTTTCTACTCTCATTTGTATCCATCTCTTGTGACAGTGAAGGGTGTGTTTTGTGTGTGATAGGAGATTTGTTTCTACTCTCATTTGTATCCATCTCTTGTGACAGTGAAGGGTGTGTTTTGTGTGTGATAGGAGATTTGTTTCTACTCTCATTTGTATCCATCTCTTGTGACAGTGAAGGGTGTGTTTTGTGTGTGATAGGAGATTTGTTTCTACTCTCATTTGTATCCATCTCTTGTGACAGTGAAGGGTGTGTTTTGTGTGTGATAGGAGATTTGTTTCTACTCTCATTTGTATCCATCTCTTGTGACAGTGAAGGGTGTGTTTTGTGTGTGATAGGAGATTTGTTTCTACTCTCATTTGTATCCATCTCTTGTGACAGTGAAGGGTGTGTTTTGTGTGTGATAGGAGATTTGTTTCTACTCTCATTTGTATCCATCTCTTGTGACAGTGAAGGGTGTGTTTTGTGTGTGATAGGAGATTTGTTTCTACTCTCATTTGTATCCATCTCTTGTGACAGTGAAGGGTGTGTTTTGTGTGTGATAGGAGATTTGTTTCTACTCTCATTTGTATCCATCTCTTGTGACAGTGAAGGGTGTGTTTTGTGTGTGATAGGAGATTTGTTTCTACTCTCATTTGTATCCATCTCTTGTGACAGTGAAGGGTGTGTTTTGTGTGTGATAGGAGATTTGTTTCTACTCTCATTTGTATCCATCTCTTGTGACAGTGAAGGGTGTGTTTTGTGTGTGATAGGAGATTTGTTTCTACTCTCATTTGTATCCATCTCTTGTGACAGTGAAGGGTGTGTTTNNNGTTTTGTGTGTGATAGGAGATTTGTTTCTACTCTCATTTGTATCCATCTCTTGTGACAGTGAAGGGTGTGTTTTGTGTGTGATAGGAGATTTGTTTCTACTCTCATTTGTATCCATCTCTTGTGACAGTGAAGGGTGTGTTTTGTGTGTGATAGGAGATTTGTTTCTACTCTCATTTGTATCCATCTCTTGTGACAGTGAAGGGTGTGTTTTGTGTGTGATAGGAGATTTGTTTCTACTCTCATTTGTATCCATCTCTTGTGACAGTGAAGGGTGTGTTTTGTGTGTGATAGGAGATTTGTTTCTACTCTCATTTGTATCCATCTCTTGTGACAGTGAAGGGTGTGTTTTGTGTGTGATAGGAGATTTGTTTCTACTCTCATTTGTATCCATCTCTTGTGACAGTGAAGGGTGTGCTTTGTGTGTGATTTTACCGTGCAGGCTATAGCATTGCTGGAGGAGTTATTGCACAGCTCTAGGCATTGTTGAGACCATCATGGGCTTTCTCATTCCAGACCTGGGTGGTTTCTGCAGCAGACAAGGTCAACTCGGAGTCTGTTTTCCGTCACATTGACACAGACTTTGACGGTCTGGTGACGGGACAGGAGGCACGGGAAGTCCTCGTGAAGAGCGGCCTTCCTAATCCTGTTTTGGCTCATGTATGGTGAGTGTCAGCCTCAAGTGTTTCGTGGCTTGCATTGTTTGAGAAGGGGATTTTGTCCAGCTGACCTAATTCTGCTGCATTCTCGGAAGTGATCAGATTCCAAGGTTCTGTCGCCTAGTGGAATGGTTTCACGTGTGGCATGACTTGTACAGACACAGCATGAAATATCAATGGGAAAGCTTGAGTGCTTTGTGAAAGGTGATTGAGTTCAGTGCCCGGGCCACTCCTTGTGGGTTAAGGGTAAGAACAGACCCACCATGTCTCTATTGGATTCAAGAAAGGCAAATAACCAGGAACATCAGGATAACTTGCTCTTACTCTATATGCTTCTTGTGATTTTGTGGCCAACTGCTTTGCATAGCCTACTAAGGCTGGTAGGCTGTCATACTTCCTTCCTTCCTTCCTTCTTTCCTTCCTTCCTTCCTTCCTTCTTTCTTTCTTTCCTTCCTTCCTTACTTCTTTCCTTCCTTCCTTACTTCTTTCCTTCCTTCCTTCCTTTTTTCCATCCTTCTTTCCTTCCTTCCTTTATTTATTCATTCATGCTTCTGGGCTCTACATGGGAGGAATGTTTTGAGAAAGCTCCTGGGCCGAGTGGCCAGCGCGCTTGACCTGCAGTTGCTTTCGGCTAGCGGGTGTGGTGTTCGAAGCTGCGCTGATTCTAGAGTTGCATCCTTGAGCAAGGTGCTTTACTTACATGGCTTCTCCCCACCCAGGAGTAAAACGGGTACCTGTGAGGGTCAAGTTGGAAGATTGTGAGAGATAACTTTGGTGCATTCATCTGCAGCCTGGTTGCATGCTCCCCAGGGAGTTGAGACGGTGTTGGAGTGATACAAAGAGGTAGCCCGATGACCAGGGGGTAAATGTGTGCAGTTTGAGCATCCATCAATGGGTGAAAAAGTCACAATATAAAAAAGATCACCTTTACCTTTACCAGAAGGTTTGGTTGTCATCGGAGGTCCTGAGGCTTTAGTATTCTCCACCCTTGCAGCACTTGAACTTTGTATTAGGAATTTGTACTGGGAAGTTGTGCAGTTCTTGCGATGTGGTAGGGCTGTTTCACACTGCAGTGTTTATTTATAGTATGCGTGGACCTATAAGTATTGTTGTGCGTCAGTGCTTTCCATATGAAGGAAGGGACACTTATGTTTGTCATTGTTTTATTTTGAGAAACTAATGTTACATAAATCTTGAATACATAAGTAAGTCAAATGTTCTACAAGACAATTCATATGTAAATTGTTAACAATTGAAAAAAGTGTTACTCTGTGAGTATGCAAAGTATTTGACATAAATAAAAAACTAATTAATGTTCTGTAATGGTGATAGTAGTAATAAAATTAAACAAGAAAACATTATGAGATTATAAGTTAATATCATTCCTTGTTAAATATTTAATAATGTCTGTCCTCAGTAGAAACTGCAACATGTCTGTAAAATCCCAGTGTTATGACTGTAAAATCTACAGTTGGTGATGGCACCTTTTGTGTAAAACTTCTTGCAGCATTGAAATGGAAGCACAAGTTCTTTGTTGCACAAGTGGCCACATACAGGAGGATTGGTTACAGATCTAATTTAGGGCGCTGCCGTCAGGGTTAGAGCAATAGCTTATGGCCATTTATAGACAGACATACATGTAGATTAGAGGCACTCTTTATCCTATCTGCAGAGGCCATTCCAACTCAATATATTCCAGAACTGTAAATCGCTGGATGACCACTTGTACTTAATTTGTATTTCATGTTTTGAATGGTTTTGACTAACATCAGCAGTTGCTGATGAACATACATGTGCACGTAATGTAATGTGTTGTCATCATAGCATGGAACATCAGCCATTTGTAGCCACTTTTTTTTTTCATTGATGCAGATTTGAATGCATTCATATTTTGTGTTTAATGATCTATCTTTTTCTTTGTTTTCCTATAGAAGAGACTCAGATTCTGCTAGTGGGGACACATTGTTTAATTGATGGATGGATGAATATTCATCCACAGGAACCTGTGTGACACCAAAGGCCTGGGCAAGCTGAATGTGGAGGAGTTTGCGCTGGCCATGCACCTCATCCAGCAGAAAATGAAGGGCATGGAACTCCCCAACCAGCTCTCTCCAGAAATGGTGCCGCCCTCCTCCAGGCCAAAGACCACTGCTGACCCCGCAGCCTTCGGCGTCCAGGTAAGAAGATGTCTTTTGGTCTGCTGTAGCTGTTGGGGAGATGGAAGTGCAACTTTTGGTGCCCAGGTGGGCAAAAGTTTTTTGGTCCATTGTAGTTGTCTAGGGGCACGTTTGTTAGGTGTAGAATCTCAAGAGAATCTCGAGGGCTAGGCGTTGCCTACCTTTCTCGCTCACAACAGCTCAACCATTGTCACAATGACTAAACCTGGACAGAGAAATAATCACACACTTACCTCCAACTCCAAGACAACTACAGAAGACCAAAAGATCTCTGCCCACCTGGATGCCAATAGCTTCACTTCCAACTCCTAGGGTGCGTTTGTTAGGCAAGTGGCTCACCTTGACTGCTTCATGTTGAAAAGGACTGTCTAGCTGTAGGTGTTTCATGTTGAAAAGGACTGTCTAGCTGTAGGTGTTTCATGTTGAATAGGACTGTCTAGCTGTAGGTGTTTCATGCTGAATAGGGCTGTCTAGCTGTAGATGTTTCATGCTGAATAGGGCTGTCTAGCTGTAGATGCTTCATGTTGAATAGGGCTGTCTAGTTGTAGATGTTTCATGCTGAATAGGGCTGTCTAGCTGTAGATGTTTCATGTTGAATACGGCTGTCTAGCTGTAGATGTTTCATGCTGAATAGGGCTGTCTAGCTGTAGATGTTTCATGTTGAATAGGGCTGTCTAGTTGTAGATGTTTCATGTTGAATACGGCTGTCTAGCTGTAGATGTTTCATGCTGAATAGGGCTGTCTAGCTGTAGATGTTTCATGTTGAATAGGGCTGTCTAGTTGTAGATGTTTCATGTTGAATAGGGCTGTCTAGCTGTAGATGTTTCATGCTGAATACGGCTGTCTAGCTGTAGATGTTTCATGCTGAATATGGCTGTCTAGCTGTAGATGTTTCATGCTGAATACGGCTGTCTAGCTGTAGATGTTTCATGCTGAATACGGCTGTCTAGCTGTAGATGTTTCATGTTGAATAAGTCTGTCTAGCTGTAGGTGTTTCATGTTGAATAGGGCTGTCTAGCTGTAGATGTTTCATGTTGAATAGGGCTGTCTAGCTGTAGATGTTTCATGTTGAATAGGGCTGTCTAGCTGTAGATGTTTCATGTTGAATAATGCTGTCTAGCTGTAGATGTTTCATGTTGAATAGGGGTGTCTAGCTGTAGATGTTTCATGTTGAATAGGGGTGTCTAGCTGTAGATGTTTCATGTTGAATAGGGCTGTCTAGCTGTAGATGAGTTTCATGTTGAATACAGCTGTCTAGCTGTAGATGTTTCGTGTTGAATAGGACTGTCTAGTTGTATATGTTTCATGTTGAATAGGGCTGTCTAGCTGTAGATGAGTTTCATGTTGAATAGGGCTGTCTAGCTGTAGATGTTTCATGTTGAATAGGACTGCCTAGCTGTAGATGTTTCATGCTGAATAGGGCTGTCTAGTTGTAGGTGTTTCATGTTGAATAGGGCTGTCTAGCTGTAGGTGTTTCATGTTGAATACGGCTGTCTAGCTGTAGATATTTCACGTTGAATAGGACTGTCTAGCTGTAGGTGTTTCATGTTGAATAGGGCTGTCTAGCTGTAGGTGTTTCATGTTGAATAGGGCTGTCTAGCTGTAGATGAGTTTCATGTTGAATTGAAAATAGGGCTGTCTAGTTGTAGATGCTTCATGTTGAATAGGACTGTCAAGCTGTAGATGTTTCATGTTGAATACAGCTGTCTAGCTGTAGATGTTTCATGTTGAATAGGGCTGTCTAGCTGTAGGTGTTTCATGTTGAATAGGGCTGTCTAGCTGTAGGTGTTTCATGTTGAATAGGGCTGTCTAGCTGTAGATGAGTTTCATGTTGAATTGAAAATAGGGCTGTCTAGTTGTAGATGCTTCATGTTGAATAGGACTGTCAAGCTGTAGATGTTTCATGTTGAATACAGCTGTCTAGCTGTAGATGTTTCATGTTGAATAGGGCTGTCTAGCTGTAGATGTTTCATGCTGAATAGGGCTGTCTAGTTGTAGAAGTTTCATGTTGAATACGGCTGTCTAGCTGTAGGTGTTTCATGTTGAATAGGGCTGTCGAGCTGTAGATGCTTCATGTTGAATAGGGCTGTCTAGTTGTAGATGTTTCATGTTGAATAGGGCTGTCTAGCTGTAGATGTTTCATGTTGAATAGGGCTGTCTAGCTGTAGATGTTTCATGTTGAATAGGGCTGTCTAGCTGTAGATGTTTCATGTTGAATAGGGCTGTCTAGTTGTAGATGCTTCATGTTGAATAGGGCTGTCGAGCTGTAGATGTTTCATGTTGAATAGGGCTGTCTAGCTGTAGATGTTTCATGTTGAATAGGGCTGTCGAGCTGTAGAAGTTTCATGTTGAATAGGGCTGTCGAGCTGTAGAAGTTTCATGTTGAATACGGCTGTCTAGTTGTAGATGTTTCATGTTGACTAGGGCTGTCTAGCTGTAGATGTTTCATGTTGAATACGGCTGTCTAGCTGTAGATATTTCACGTTGAATACGGCTGTCTAGCTGTAGATGTTTCATGTTGAATAGGACTGTCTAGCTGTAGATGTTTCATGTTGAATAGGACTGTCTAGCTGTAGATGTTTCATGCTGAATAGGACTGTCTAGCTGTAGATGTTTCATGTTGAATAGGACTGTCTAGCTGTAGATGTTTCATGTTGAATACAGCTGTCTAGCTGTAGATGTTTCATGTTGAATAGGGCTGTCTAGCTGTAGATGTTTCATGTTGAATAGGGCTGTCTAGCTGTAGATGTTTCATGTTGAATAGGGCTGTCTAGCTGTAGATGTTTCATGTTGAATAGGACTGTCTAGCTGTAGGTGTTTCATGTTGAATAGGGCTGTCTAGCTGTAGATGTTTCATGTTGAATAGGACTGTCTAGCTGTAGGTGTTTCATGTTGAATAGGGCTGTCTAGCTGTAGAAGTAATTCACTTGGCAGTGAGCTGGTTGCGGCGGCAGTAGAAGCGGAGGATGAGTACCAGCACCACCAGTGCCGTCAAAGCGATGCCAGCAAAGGAGATGTAGGTCTGGAGGTCCTTACTCATGGCTTCCACTGTGATCAGCTTGAAGGTGGCCACCAGCTTGTCCTTGTTGTAGCAGCTGAAACTTGCAATGACCACCTGGTAACATTTCGATAAAGCAACCATAGCAAAACCAGTCAGAAAGTGCACTTCCAAGCAGGCATCACCATTGCTCAGAATGACATGGAACTCCCACTCCTCATCTTGAGTACAGCTGAGCCTTTCTTCTCCTCCTCCTCCTCCTCCTCCTCCTCCTCCTCCTCCTCCTCCTCCTCCTCCTCCTCCTCCTCCTCCTCCTCCTCCTCCTCCTCCTCCTCTCCTCCCTCCTCCTCCTCCTCCTCCTCCTCCTCCTCCTCCTCCTCCTCCTCCTCCTCCTCCTCCTCCTCTCCTCCTCCTTCTCCTCCTCCTCCTCCTCCTCCTTCCTCTCCTTCTCCTCCTCCTCCCTCCTCCTTCTCCTCCTCCTCCTCCTCCTCCATCCTCCATCCTCCATCCTCCATCCTCCATCTTCTTCTTCTTCTTCTTCTTCTTCTTCTTCCTCTTCTTCTTCTTCTTCTTCTTCTTCTTCTTCTTCTTCTTCTTCTTCTTCTTCTTCTTCTTCTTCTTCTTCTTCTTCTTCTTCTTTCTTTGCGAGCTGATCTGTCAGGCCTGCCATACTCAACATCAGAACTACTGCTCCCTCAGAAAAGGAAGCGGAAAAAAAAGAGAAGAAATGTCAGAGCAAATATCAAGTGATACAGAACTCACTGATAGGCATCGTTGTCCCCCATCATGAGTTTCTTGATATGGAACTCCTGCATCTTGTCCACCCACACTCGGCCTCTCGTCTGGCGCTTGATGGTCAAGGGGTTGATGGTCCTCGTCCCTCGTTGCCACCGAATTAGGTCCTCTTTGGTACCGCTGCAGATGACAGCAGGAAAGTTGGAGGCTGTGGGTGTTGATGACATCTGTCTGTCTATAGATGACTGCTCATGCCGTTGCATTTACTGGGATAGGTGGGATTGGATTTGATTGTATTGCCTTCAGATATGAAATTCAGCAGTTTTTTGTTAGCTGCCAGTGTGAATTCTGATTATCTTTCTTTCCACGCCTTTGCTTTACTTTTGGAGTATGACTCAGCAAGCTTACTTTTACTCCTTAACCCATTGCAAGCCCATTGCATATTGAAAATCTTGAGCTTTTAGAAAAGGATTTTGATCACTTTTTTGTTTTCTCTCTATAATTGAATTCATCACTAAGTCATGGACATAATTAACTCATATGTCCCTGTAACATAAAGAAACAGTTTAATTGCCTGTCCAGCAAGAAACTAAGAAAAGTAGCCAAAAACAGGCCAAGAAAGGCAGAACAGAGATACCAGTCCAGGACAGAGAAAGGCACTACAGGGACTTGAGAGTTCAGAAACTAGTTTTCTTTGTTTTTGCAGGCAACAATTCATCTAGTCTAGTAAGAAAGAGAAAGGGTTCTACAGGTCTAATAAGTCCAGTTCTGTTTTGTGTAGCTTGTGGTTGCATAAAATGCTTATCTGTACCAGATTTATGGTTTTGAACTTATGGCTGTAGCTAGGAAATCCTTGCCCTTGGACTGACAAGTCCATAACAAGTGAAAGACCAAGGCTCTCACTGGTGACAGGCAGGGTGCCAGACTTACTGTGGACACTTGAGGATGACGTGAGAGCCCTGTTCCTCAAACACGACTTTGCGTTTGACCATGGAAGGGAGGGTGGGTTTGGCCCGCAGTGGGAAGAAGCCTGCACTGATCACCTCTATCACCTCCCCTGCCTCATCTGTGATCACTATGGGCTTGGGTGTGGTGGGGCAGGCGACCTGGCAGAAGGCAGCAACACTTCATGTTGGTGAGGGAAAGCTAACCGGGATGGAGAGTTGACAGGGAGTCTTCAAGGCCAGTCTGATGAGTGCAGACCTGCTTCTTGAGGCTGTTGCATACATTGAGACTGATACATGTTTTCCTGCAACATTTGTTTCCAGGGTGCATGTTTCCTTGTGTGTGAGCAGTAGCGTTGAGAAAAACTTTGTCTCCTGTATACAGCATCTCAAGTGTTTCATGACATAGAACATGCTCTAAATTTGTGGTGCGTCACTGATACAGCTTTGCCAGTCAGCCAATGGGAATGCCACACATTCCTGCATTTTCATCCAATGGGAAGAATGGAGGACATAGATACAGATTTTTCAATTATTGCCAAATGGTATGATTTTCCATATCTACTGATGGATGGGGTCATCTGAATATTCTCACTGAAATGTTTCACTGTCTTTGAACACCCCTGAAACAGTATCGGCGAAACTGAAATATTTCTGTACCAAGGAGGCAGAAGAATCATAATCCTGTCTCGCCATGTTTGGCAGCCTTTAGGGAAATGGATTGATGACCTGGTCATTGTTGCCCTGAGTAGAACTTTTTCTTCCAAGGTGGTTTGAATGCCCTCTTGGTTCTAGATGACCTGACCCTGCCCAAATGTCCTCAGTAGCCTCTATGGCTGTCTGGCTGGTCTCTGGCTGAGCTACTGCAGCAGGCCCCCAAAACCAGTAGCCCATGATTCCAGCTGATGAAGGGGTCATATAGCAGCTTGGGCTGGATGTTACTCTCTGGTGGTGAGAATATATGAATAGAGTGTGTTATTTCTCAAGGGTGTTGAAGCATGTGTTTTTGAGTTGATTTGGTGATGATAGTGCTATTTGAACAGGTTTTACTGGTCACCTTATTAGAGAAACCAGTGATTTGTCATTGTGGTGAAGGATAGTTGATGTCAGGGTTATTAAAGTGAAAGTCTTTATCAGTAGCACACCACCTGCATGTAAAACTGAAATACTAATGCTATGTAGATCATAAAACTGGTTCACTGTGGGGAAAAAAGGAAAAGTTTTTCCGATGCTTAATTAATAGAATGTAATACTCTTCCTAATTCTTCACTGCTTCATTGTTTGATGGCTTTGCTAGAGGTTGTGATTTGATATGCATCATTATGTGAACTTTATGCTGCACATCATATGAAAAGTTTATGACATAATCATGATTGTTTTGCATTCAGCCTGTGCCAAACATGGCCTTCAATTTGCGTGTCATGTTTATCCTGTGTCTAAAAACAGTCTTCAGCATTGTGTGACTAATTGTCCCTGTCTCTTGGTGCAAATCCCTGTATGTGTATATCAAGGACTACTACACACTACAAGTAGTCCTTGGTGTATATATATGTATGTGTCACGCAAGCCCAGTGTCCAATCGCAGACACCAGTCAACACAAGAATGGCACTTGCCTGGCAAGGTCCCAGGAGAGTCTCACTCGGACGGAAGCGGATTTCCTTGAGTTTGGCCAGTCCTTTAGGCAGTGCTGTAGAGTGACAGGGAAGGCCGTCCTTGTACAGTTCCACCACAGGGTAGTCATTGGGTGTGATGGGCTGGCCTGGGCGCATCTTCTGCGGGGTGGAATGTAGAGTTTCAAGGGAAGGAAGAGAATTTTGTGTATGTATATGGCGACCAGTTTTTCAGTGAATCATTTGGAGTTTCGGATGGGTCAGAAGTGGCTAGAGGACTGTTGGTAGAGAGGATGTTATTGTTCGCTAATGAGGATATATATGGGTCACAGCAAGTGGTCTTTAATTGCCTGGGTATAGTAAAGACTTTCTGTGGAGATTCCACTCCTAACCTCACACTTTTTTCTTCTTCTGCGAACAGGTGCATGTGCACACATATCTTCTCTCTCTCTCTCTCTCTCTCTCTCTCTCTCTCTCTCTCTCTCTCTCTCTCTCTCTCTCTCTTACTCTCACTCTCGCTCTTGCTCCCCCGCATACTGGCCAGACCAGCTCTCAAAATGCCTCATTTTATGAAATACTACACTAGATTTTTTGGGGGGAGGGGATAATTTTTTTAATGTTCATTCTGTAGACTAATAGTTGATGATGACATTGTGGCCATGACTTCCATCTGAGGAAGGAGGTACACATTGTTATGTCACAGCTGCCAAATGTCAAATGAAATGATGCATGTGAACTTTGCCACCAATTCCAATGGAATTCAGGACAAAGCAATCCTCAGAGAGGCACTGCCTTACCTTGACCATGCACAGCCCCACTTTCTGGCGCTGCCCGGGCTTGTCGCACTTGTTGCAGCCTGACCAGTCTGTCCAAGTGGTAAACAGGTGCAGGTTTCTGTCAGTAAGGTCTGTGGGCGTGTGCAGCTTCTGAGTCTCGTTGTCCAGTACCTGTGGGGAGAATGTCACTGCTTTGAGTCGGAGCCCCAGTCTTTGTGGTGTGAGAAAGGGCTGAGGGAAAAGGAAATTCTGTGCAAACTGTTTTTTTTTTTTTTTGTGGATACAATTACAGAGGTGAGTTGTTTTAAAAGTTCTTGGGCTTAAACTTAAAGAGATGTACTTTGTAGAGAAACACTCAGAAATGGACATGTTTTCTTTTCAAATAATTTTTATTACTACAATTATTTTTAAAATTAAGGTTGTACATATGGATTTGATAGAAAGGATGGAAAAACAGCAGTCAAGTCATCCTGAGGGCAACTTGACTGGTTTTTCCCACCCATTAACTATAAGCCTCTATAAAAGGAGAAGATCTGACGTGTGTGTCAGTGTAGAGGATGTTTTAAAGTTAGTCTAGTAAGGCGTGTGTGTGTGTGTGTGTGTGTGTGTGTTTGTGTGTGTGTGTGTGTGTGTGTGTGTGTGTGTGTGTGTGTGTGTGTGTGTGAGTGTGTTTGTGTGTGTGTGTGTGTGTGTTTGAAGAAATGTCATATATGCAGTAGTTTCATCTGAGGATTATTCAAAATTTATCTTTCACTGAAAACACTTTCTAACTTAAATTGCCCTCATAGGGAAGATGGGACTGCACACAGTTTGTTGTTAACTTTAAATTTAAAAAAATTTCCCAGCCATGAAAAAAAGAAAAGTTTAGGGTCGACAGGTAAAAATAGGGTTGGATGAATTTCTGTCACCACAACTATATTTTAAGGCCTTACCACTTTCCTCCTCTCCCTTAGTAAGACATCCACCAGGAAAATGGCAACGTAGTCCCCATCCTCCACACAGAAGTACTGCCCTGTGTCCTCAATGTCCACAGACTTGATGGTCAGTGTGTAGTCCTTGCTGATCTTGATGTTGTCCGTCTCCTGCACCGGCATCAGCACTGCATCGCTCTTGCGCAGGAACTGCCAGCCCACCGTCTTTAAGTCGTGGTTCTTGTCAGGTCGCTTGCTGGATTGGAAGCGTCATATTGGTGTGTGGTTAGGAAATACGTTGAAAAGACATTTAATGTGTACAGAAAGAGAGAAAGGGAGAGAATGTTATTTGTAAAAGTATTAGGATGTTCATGTCATTTTTGTTGATCTGAAATTGGAATAGTTGGTTATTTCAAGTCAGAGAAAATCTTTGTCCTGAAGTTAGTGATGGAATGGAGGTGGGATGGGTGGGTTGGGGGAGCATGTGTGTTATATAAAGACAACAGCAACCTCCCACCCCCACCCACCCTTAAAAATAGAGAAAGAAAGAAATTTTAAAATGAAGTAGAATAAAAGTGAATGTGTAGCTTCAAATAATTCTTGTCATTTTGCTATAGCAGTATTTAATTTAAAGCTTCACTTACCTGTGTAGCTTCCCTCAGTTTGAGTAAGGTGCTTACACTAATATGATATTGAAATTTGAATTGTTTAGACCCTCTGGTGCTAGAGAAGACAAAAATTCTCAAGACAATTGAGGTCAGTTGGGGCTGGGGCAATGCAGTCAATCAGCCAATCATTTACTTCCTATCATACTGCTTTGGATTGTCTGCCTGGATTCAAAACTCCTTCTGTTATTATTGTTTAACTGGGTCACATGTGTATTGTGTGTGCATTTGCATCTGTCTTGTTCACTCGCCAGATGATGCTTTCCAACTTAACATCCTGGCTCTGTGTTATCATGTGTCAGAGCATCTACATCCACGAAAACCTCACTGCTTTGTGGTATGTCAGTGCATGTAAATGTATGAAAAATCTCTGTAGTGTGGTGTGTGAGTCACCTACATCTAGAAATACTCTGTGTCATGGTGTGTGAGTGCATCTACACCTAGAAATACTCTGTGCCATGGTGTGTGAGTGCATCTACATCTAGAAATACTCTGTGTCATGGTGTGTGAGTGCATCTACATCTAGAAATACTCTGTGTCATGGTGTGTGAGTGCATCTACATCTAGAAATACTCTGTGTCATGGTGTGTGAGTGCATCTACACCTAGAAATACTCTGTGTCATGGTGTGTGAGTGCATCTACACCTAGAAATACTCTGTGTCATGGTGTGTGAGTGCATCTACACCTAGAAATACTCTGTGTCATGGTGTGTGAGTGCATCTACACCTAGAAATACTCTGTGTCATGGTGTGTGAGTGCATCTACATCTAGAAATACTCTGTGTCATGGTGTGTGAGTGCATCTACACCTAGAAATACTCTGTGTCATGGTGTGTCAGTGCATGTACATAGACAAAAACTTGCTGCATTTTGGTGTGTGAGTGCATCTACACATACAAAAACCCTCTGTGTTCTGGTGTGTCAGTGCATCAATATATACAAAAACTTTGGTGTGCCATGGTCACATGATGGTGTATGTGCATTTGCACCTACATAAACTGTTATGGTGTGTCAGTGCATCTACATCTACATGTGCCTGGTCACTCACCAGATGATGCATTCCATCTTGACCTCCTGGCTCTCTGTGGCCAGCTTGATGTGGATGTTGAACTCGTTTTCCTCTGTCCAAGATCTCAGCATCCTGTCCACACAGTCGTAGTACTTCTGGAACAGTTCCGTTGTCTCCTGCATGGACAGCTTGAAGCCAGACATCTTGAAGCGCCGTTTCCGTGTGTGGTTTCCTCTGTGTGACCTGTTGAAGCGTGCATGTCCGGTTGTGTCGAATGGCCCTGGAAATCGCCTTCCCTGTGTTTTGCTTGTTTTCAAAGTCAAAGGCTTGGTTGAAATAGTGGATGGACTCTCGTCAGTTAGAGGCGGATATTTGTGAAATTTCCTGTCTTTCCTCCATGAACGTTGTTTGGGTTTGGATTTGGAAATGCCGTTGAGATGATGTGGATCTGGTTGTTCATCTTGAATAAGCTTGTGGCTCTCTGTTTTCTCACCTTGAGCAAAGGTTGGCATGGTGTTGGATGCAAGCTGCTCCAGGAAGGATTCTTCATCACCATTGTCATCAAGTGGGAATGCCCTGTGCTTATGCCTCTGACTCGTCCTTGTTGAAGTGGCCTTTTTCTTGACTCTGTTCCCAGACTTCTTATTTAGCTGAGCATGAATTGGGTAGGCCCTAGTTTCTGCCTGATAATGAAATAGATGGTTTCTAATAAATTTGTAGCCACTGGTTTCCCTGGCTGGCTCTTCTGTGAGAGGCTGGTCTAGTTTGAGTTGCACATTTTCCTCAACATCTGTTGATCTGTCTTGTTGATGGTGCCCATTGCTCTCAGAATCAGAAGCTTTTGAGTCTCTGTGAATCATTGGACCAGGGGTAGTGTAATTCAAGTAATATTCTTTGTTTTCGATCACATGCTGTGGAACTTTCTTGTTCACACTTTGAAGCAGGTCGCTGATTTGTTCTAGCTCTGCAGCAAGATTGGTGGATTGTTCATCATTGGCATCATCATGACTGTGATATCTGTGTATTGGCAAATGAAAGGGAAGTCTCTGTCTTGATCTCTGTAACCTCTTTCTGGGATGCTTTCTGCTATGCTTGGAGGCTGACCTGTGTGATGTAATCCCAAGGCTGACTGGACTTTCACCATCACTCATGTCTTCTGCCTGCTGGCCTGGAGAAGGTTGATGAAGGGATTCTGGAGGAGGCAGTTTGCTTGCCTCGTTTCCATCAGACATTGCAGGCTTTGAAGAAGGCCTCACGCTCTTACCTGGGGAGTTGTGCTCTGTTTGAGGAATTTCTCTCCTCTTCCATGTAGGAAGCAGTGAGTGGCCCCCATGACTGGGGAAATCCATAGTTTGATAGTGGCTGTGGCCCGACTGTGTCTTCTGCTGACTGAGGGCGTGAATGCCCAACATGGTCAGGCACCTCAGCAGGAGAAGCACCGTGCAGGTTGCCAGAAGCATTGCAATGTAGCTATGGGGCAAGTGCAAAAACATCAGACAAGTGGTCATATGACATCACATGCAGTGTCTGTGATGTCACAACTTTGCTTGGCATTTTGCTGTCATGTGAAGGCAAGGGTTATTCTTAGTCTTTTCTGGGAAGGAAGCGGGGATTGGGACGGAGAGTGAAGTGGAGGCAGGGGTTATTCTTAGTCTGTTCTGGGAAGGGAGCGGGGATTGGGATGGAGAGTGAAGTGGAGGCAGGGGTTATTCTTAGTCTGTTCTGGGAAGGGAGCGGGGATTGGGACGGAGAGTGAAGTGGAGGCAGGGGTTATTCTTAGTCTGTTCTGGGAAGGGAGCAGGGATTGGGATGGAAGGTTAAGTGGAGGCTTATAACTAGTCCTGGAATACTGTGCATGCTTGGTCACCGGATTTGTTTAAGTTCAGTGAAACAGTGTGTGTGTGTGTGTGTGTGTGTGCGTGCGTGTGTGTGTGTGTGTGTGTGTGTGTGTGTGTGTGTGTGTGTGTGTGTGTGTGTGTGGATGTGTGTGTGTGTGTGTGTGTGTGTGTGTGTGTGGATGTGAGTGTGTGTGTGTGTGAGTGTGTGTGTGTGTGTGTGTGTGTGTGTGTGTGTGTGTGTATGTGTGTGTGTGTGTGTGGATGTGAGTGTGTGTGTGTATGTGAGTGTGTGTGTGTGTATGTGTGTGTGTGTGTGTGTGTGGATGTGAGTGTGTGAGTGTGTGGATGTGAGTGTGTATGTGTGTGTGTGTGTGTGTGTGTGTGTGTGTGTGGATGTGAGTGTGTGGGTGTGTGTGTGTGTGAGTGTGAATACATGCACAAGTATGAGCATGCATGTGTGTGTGTGTGTGTGGATGTGAGTGTGTGGGTGGGTGTGGGTGTGAGTGTGTGTGTATGGATGTGAGTGTGTGAGTGTGTGGATGTGAGTGTGTATGTGTGTGTGTGTGTGTGGATGTGAGTGTGTGGGTGGGTGTGGGTGTGAGTGTGTATGTGTGTGTGTGTGTGGATGTGAGTGTGTGGGTGGGTGTGGGTGTGAGTGTGTGTGTGTGGATGTGAGTGTGTGAGTGTGTGGATGTGAGTGTGTATGTGTATGTGTGTGTGTGTGTGTGTGTGTGTGTGGATGTGTGTGTGTGTGTGTGTGTGTGGATGTGAGTGTGTGAGTGTGTGAGTGTGTGGATGTGAGTGTGTATGTGTGTGTGTGTGTGTGTGTGTGTGTGTGTGTGTGTGGATGTGAGTGTGTGGGTGGGTGTGAGTGTGAATACATGCACATGTATGAGCATGCATGTGTGTGTGAAAAACAAATGTCATGTGGCTATAAAACTGTCCCTAATATTCAATGACAGACAAAACCTGCAAATGGGATGAGGAGGATGAACAGCACAGAAAGTAACTGTAGCACACCAGTAGGAAGTGAGTTGAACACTGTTGTAGTTGTTAGAATCTGAAGCTTCAACATAATGACAGGATGAGGTAATGGAAGAAACATGTGTTTACAGTAGAATTATAATTACCATGATCAGCATCGGGCAATGATCAGTTCCTCTCAATTTTTGCGTTCTGCCTCCACCATCCCCATGTGGGTTCGGGGTAAGAATTGACCCACCGCGTCTCCCTATGCGATTCGTAAGAGGCGAATAACTAGGGACACTGACTTGATTTGCGTTTACTCTCAACTGTTATAGTGATTTTCGTGCTTAATAAATGGCCTTACATAGCCTACAAAGGTTGATAGGCCATAAAACACTATCCATCCATCCATCCATCCATCCATCTGCCTCCACCTAAATGACCTGTTACAGTAAGTAAAATTTAATCAGGTCAAGACTCAACACAGCCAAACCCTCTTTTACTGTTTTTTTAACGTTACATATTTTGCCATGCTGAAATGCCCTCTGCTTTTTTTTAATATCAATTTTGAGAGAGAGAGAGAGAGAGAGAGAGAGAGAGACACGAGAGAGAGAGAGAGAGAGAGAGAGAGAGAGAGAGAGAGAGAGAGAGAGAGAGAGAGGGAGGGAGGGAGGGAGGGAGGGAGGGGGGGGGGAGAGGGAGGGAGGGAGGGAGGGAGGGAGGGAGGGAGGGGGGGGGAGGGAGGGAGGGAGGGGGGGAGGGAGGGAGGGAGGGAGGGAGGGAGGGAGGGAGGGAGGGAGGGAGGGAGGGAGGGAGAGAGAGAGAGAGAGAGAGAGAGAGAGAGAGAGAGAGAGAGAGAGAGAGAGAGAGAGAGAGAGAGAGAGGGGGAGGGAGGGAGGGAGGGGGGGGGGGGGGGGGAGAAAAAGCAGAGGCAGATTCAACAAGTCCTTATTGACAGTTGGAAGGGTGACTCAATAGTGTGTTTCATGAGGCCTGACTGAAATAGCTGTGTTTGCCTTGCAGGACGGAACCAATGTGGGACCCTATGCTCATGTGGCAGACTTCTCTGCCATCAAGGAGCTGGACACGATCAGCAAAGAGATCGATGACATCAAAAGGTATGTGGACTCTGTGTCTGTGTGTGTGTGTGTGATTTGATTTGATTTGATTTCTTTATTGCAGCCGACGGCCCATCAGACAGTTTTACAACATAAATGCTATGTACATTCTATTTTTAAAAATTTATACTTTACACATCATCGTTACGTACAGCTTTAAAATAATTGTGTAACCCTCCTTAGGAATGGCTACAATACTAATGCATTTCAGACTTGAGTGACGGATTAAAAAGGCAGTGTGCACATACGAAATTGGCTTTACGCGTTTCTATGTTGAGAAAAGTAACGGTAGGTACAATATTAATACTGTTTGGTAGTACGAGATGAACAACTCCTGACTAGTTTTCTTTCAACGACAGATTTCTTGTTGCCATTGCATAATATACGTACATTGCCACATCTCTGCTTTTCCAAGCGTCTTGTCCATTGACTAAATAGCCATACCCATCTCTTGCTGTGGTTATGTACTTGGCGATATATTTTTCTCTTAAAGGTTTGTACATGGGACAGTGGATTAAAAAATGTTCTTCATTTTCTACTTGTTCTGCACAGAAAGGACATGACACATCAGCATTCTCCCTATAACGTCTTTCATTACTCCGTAGTTCGTTTATTCCCAAGCGGAATCGGATAAATGTGTCCCTAAATTTTTTTATATTGATATCGTTCAGGTAATTCTCTGTCTGAAATGAGCTTTTCATGGTTCTATAGAAGGCAAATCGGTCTCCACTGCCGAGCTTAGCACACCATTCCTGCCTGAAGCAATCTCTTAATCTTTGTTCTACTGCTTTCAATACGCTTCTTTCATTCGTACATCCTCCATTTGCCCAAACAAAATTATAACCTATTCTGGACAAGAAATTTTCAATACCCTTAGCCCAGTTTAGTTCTGTTGGCAGGCTGGTATTGATGAGCATCAGGTAGGCTTGCTTTGGAAGTCTGTCTATTGGCATTTTGATAAGCTTAAACCAATATCTCAGTGCTCTCAGCAAAGCCATCACGGTAAGGGGATACCTTCCAGTCTCACCATAAATCATAGTATTTGGAGATCTCACGTCCAGACCCATAAACCGTTTGCAAGCGAACATATGCGTTTTTTCTATGTCGTCACACTTTTTTATCCCCCATATCTCCGCCCCATACAAGAGGGCTGGTTGTGTGTGTGTGTGTGTGTGTGTGTGTGTGTGTGTGTGTGTGTGTGTGTGTGTGTGTGTTTGTGTGTGTGTGTGTTGTGAGTGTGTGTGTGTATGTATGTATGTGTGTGTTGTGAGTGTGTGTGTGTGTGTGTGTGTGTATGTGTGTGTATGTGCATGTGTGTGTGTGTGTTGTGAGTGTGTATATGGGTGTGTAAGTGTGAGTGTGTGTATGTTTGTCTCTGTCTGTGTGTGTGTGTATGTGTGTGTGCTTGTGTGTGTGTGCGCACTTGTGTGTGTGTGTGTGTGTGAGCGCTTGTGTGTGTAAGTGTTCACATGTTTGTGTCTATTTGTGCTTATGCATGAATTATAATGTATGGGTCTATGTTTATCTGTCAGTCATCATAACTGATGCAGGACCATACCTACTTGGTTGCCGTTTCTCACAGACAGTTAATTATTTATTTATTAAAATTGTGATACTCAAATTGTGATGCTTCGATTAAGTAGTCTTTCCTTGTTTGGGTGGAAGGAAACAGAGTTTGTGTTTTAATCCTGGAGTGAAACTGAATACTGAGAGACTGGCTTTCATCAGGATTGAATTTTCTATTGTTCCACCTGTGCCTTTTTGCTGTTTCCTCTAACTTCCTTGTCTTGAAGTGGTGGGCATTGAAGTGTACCTGACCAGGTTGTCATTGTGGAGAACCTTTGACTCAAGGGAATGGGCATTGTCACGCTGTGAACCTTTACAGCTGTTGATCTTGTCTGCTTTCTTCTCCCACTCTGACTGTGTAGCTAAGCTGGTACTGAAGGCTGTATCCCAAAGAATTCCCTAACGTAGAGGTCATTCAGACCATAACAAACTTAACAGCCTGGTTGCAGTACAAATGTAGGGACAGGCTGTGGAAAGACTAGGGGGTGGATTCGGGGGCCAGAGCAGACATGGAAAAGAGTGAAAGTTTGCTAACAGTAAGGATAGTAGTGATGGAGGTCATGGCCTTGTTCCTGCAAACTCCTGGATAGTGTTGGGGATAGAATGAATAAAAAATGAGGAGTTTTATAGGGACGAGACAGGGGGAGAGAGGCTGGGGATTTGTGTGGAATCTGGGCTTGGAGATGGCCACGGGAGAAAGAATAGAGGATGCGGAATGTTCACACTAAGGAATGGATTCGGTGAATCAATCCGACCAGGGGACAAATCAAGTGTAGTTTTTAAAACTGAGTGCTATTTTGCATGAAACAAGACCGGAAAATGGTAGACCAGGGGACAGATCAAGTGTAGTTTTTAAAACTGAGTGCTATTTTGCATGAAACAGACATAAAAATTGTATTTAAATAAACCCAGATTTCTCCGTCCCAGGGATAGAACCACAACACTGCGCCTCGGTTTGGGGTTGGACGATGTGCGAGGCGCAGAGCCGTGGTTCTATCACTGGGACGGAGAAATCTGGGTTTATTTAAATATCGTGACAATGTGGGATGTTATACTGGCTGCAACCTTGTGTCGTTAGCTTTGGTTTAAACGTCTATGACGGGCCAAAGCAAAAAGACAAAAAGTATTTACAGGAACTTCCCAAACCTTCAAACTTGTTTAGAAAAATGGTAGACCAGGGGACAGATCAGATGTAGTTTTTTTTAAATGTGCTATTTTGCATGAAACAGACAGAAAAATGGTAGACCAGGGGACAGATCAGATGTAGTTTTTTTTAAAATGTGCTATTTTGCATGAAACAGACAGAAAAATGGTAGACCAGGGGACAGATCAGATGTAGTATTTTTAAAATGTGCTATTTTGCATGAAACAGACAGAAAAATGGTAGACCAGGGGACAGATCAGATGTAGTATTTTTAAAATGTGCTATTTTGCATGAAACAGACAGAAAAATGGTAGACCAGGGGACAGATCAGATGTAGTTTTTTTATAAATGTGCTATTTTGCATGAAACAGACAGAAAAATGGTAGACCAGGGGACAGATCAGATGTAGTTTTTTTTTAATGTGCTATTTTGCATGAAACAGACAGAAAAATGGTAGACCAGGGGACAGATCAGATGTAGTTTTTTTTAAATGTGCTATTTTGCATGAAACAGACAGAAAAATGGTAGACCAGGGGACAGATCAGATGTAGTTTTTTTTAAATGTGCTATTTTGCATGAAACAGACAGAAAAATGGTAGACCAGGGGACAGATCAGATGTAGTTTTTTTAAAATGTGCTATTTTGCATGAAACAGACAGAAAAATGGTAGACCAGGGGACAGATCAGATGTAGTTTTTTTTAAATGTGCTATTTTGCATGAAACAGACAGAAAAATGGTAGACCAGGGGACAGATCAGATGTAGTTTTTTTTAAATGTGCTATTTTGCATGAAACAGACAGAAAAATGGTAGACCAGGGGACAGATCAGATGTAGTTTTTTTTAAATGTGCTATTTTGCATGAAACAGACAGAAAAATGGTAGACCAGGGGACAGATCAGATGTAGTTTTTTTTAAATGTGCTATTTTGCATGAAACAGACAGAAAAATGGTAGACCAGGGGACAGATCAGATGTAGTTTTTTTAAAATGTGCTATTTTGCATGAAACAGACAGAAAAATGGTAGACCAGGGGACAGATCAGATGTAGTTTTTTTTTAAATGTGCTATTTTGCATGAAACAGACAGAAAAATGGTAGACCAGGGGACAGATCAGATGTAGTTTTTTTTAAATGTGCTATTTTGCATGAAACAGACAGAAAAATGGTAGACCAGGGGACAGATCAGATGTAGTTTTTTTTAATGTGCTATTTTGCATGAAACAGACAGAAAAATGGTAGACCAGGGGACAGATCAGATGTAGGGTTTTTTAAATGTGCTATTTTGCATGAAACAGACAGAAAAATGGTAGACCAGGGGACAGATCAGATGTAGTTTTTTTTAAATGTGCTATTTTGCATGAAACAGACAGAAAAATGGTAGACCAGGGGACAGATCAGATGTAGTTTTTTTTAAATGTGCTATTTTGCATGAAACAGACAGAAAAATGGTAGACCAGGGGACAGATCAGATGTAGTTTTTTTTAAATGTGCTATTTTGCATGAAACAGACAGAAAAATGGTAGACCAGGGGACAGATCAGATGTAGTTTTTTTTAAATGTGCTATTTTGCATGAAACAGACAGAAAAATGGTAGACCAGGGGACAGATCAGATGTAGTTTTTTTTTAATGTGCTATTTTGCATGAAACAGACAGAAAAATGGTAGACCAGGGGACAGATCAGATGTAGTTTTTTTTAATGTGCTATTTTGCATGAAACAGACAGAAAAATGGTAGACCAGGGGACAGATCAGATGTAGTTTTTTTTAATGTGCTATTTTGCATGAAACAGACAGAAAAATGGTAGACCAGGGGACAGATCAGATGTAGGGTTTTTTAAATGTGCTATTTTGCATGAAACAGACAGAAAAATGGTAGACCAGGGGACAGATCAGATGTAGTTTTTTTTAAATGTGCTATTTTGCATGAAACAGACAGAAAAATGGTAGACCAGGGGACAGATCAGATGTAGTTTTTTTTAAATGTGCTATTTTGCATGAAACAGACAGAAAAATGGTAGACCAGGGGACAGATCAGATGTAGTATTTTTAAAATGTGCTATTTTGCATGAAACAGACAGAAAAATGGTAGACCAGGGGACAGATCAGATGTAGTTTTTTTAAATGTGCTATTTTGCATGAAACAGACAGAAAAATGGTAGACCAGGGGACAGATCAGATGTAGTATTTTTTAAATGTGCTATTTTGCATGAAACAGACAGAAAAATGGTAGACCAGGGGACAGATCAGATGTAGTTTTTTTTAAATGTGCTATTTTGCATGAAACAGACAGAAAAATGGTAGACCAGGGGACAGATCAGATGTAGTATTTTTAAATGTGCTATTTTGCATGAAACAGACAGAAAAATGGTAGACCAGGGGACAGATCAGATGTAGTTTTTAAAAATGTGCTATTTTGCATGAAACAGACAGAAAAATGGTAGACCAGGGGACAGATCAGATGTAGTTTTTTTTAATGTGCTATTTTGCATGAAACAGACAGAAAAATGGTAGACCAGGGGACAGATCAGATGTAGTTTTTTTTAATGTGCTTATTTTGCATGAAACAGACAGAAAAATGGTAGACCAGGGGACAGATCAGATGTAGTTTTTTTTTAATGTGCTATTTTGCATGAAACAGACAGAAAAATGGTAGACCAGGGGACAGATCAGATTAGTTTTTTTTAGATGTGCGATTTTGCATAGAAACAGACAGAAGGAATGGTAGAATAGCGGACAGATCAGATGTCAGATTTCTTTTTTAATGTGCTATTTATGCATGAAACAGACAGAAAAATGGTTAGGACCAGGGGACAGATCAGATGTAGTTTTTTTTTTAATGTGCTATTTTGCATGAAACAGACACAAAAATGGTGACATGGGACTGATCGGTTATAGTTTTTTTATGGCTATTTGGCATGCAAACAGGACAGAAAATAGGACCAGAGGGGATCAGATCAGTGTAGTGTTTTTTAATGTGCTATTTTGGCATGAAACAGACAGAAAAATGGTATATAGTGGACCTGGGGACAGATCAGATGTCAGTTTTTTTAAAATGTGCTATTTGCTGAAACAGAAAGAAAAGGTAGACCAGGGGACAGATCAATGTTTTAAATCATTGATGCCTGAGCAGACAGTAAAAGTATGGCTAGACCAGGGGACAGATCAGATGCTAGTTTTTTTAAATGTGCTATTTATGCATAGAAACAGCACAGAAATAAATGGTAAGACCAGGCGGACAGATACAGAATGTAGTTTTTTTAAAATGTGCCTATTTTGCATGAAACAGACAGACTAAAATGGTAAGACCAGGCGGAACAGATCAGAATGTAGTATTTTAAAATGTGCTATTTTGCATGAAACAGCCCAGAAAAATGGCTCAGACGCATGGCGCGGACAGATACTAGATGATGTTAAGCTCATTATTATTTACAAAATGCTGCGTCATTTTGCATGACAAACAGAACAGAAAAAATGCGTAGACCAGGGGACAGATCAGGATAGTCTAGTATCTTTGCTAGATTTTTTTTAATACTGAGATAATGGCTCGCTATTTTGCATGAAACAGACAGAACCAAAATGGGTATCTTCAAGACTCCAGGAGGACAGAGATCAAGCATGTAGATCTTTTTAATGTGAACAATGCGCTATTATCGCATAAGCATGAAACAGGAACAGAAAAAGGTCGACGTAAAGACCAGGCGCCGCGGGGGGGCGGTGGGGACGAGACAGAATCAGGATGTAGTAGTTTTTTTAATAGTCGCTCAGTATATTTAAGCCATAGATAACAGACCGAAAAAATCGGTTAGAAGATTGAAATAGACCAGGGCGACAGCAATCAGATGTCAAGTTTTTTTTTTATGATGCCTATTGTTAGCATAGCATAAACTGAACAGGTAAAAATAGCGTAGATACCAAGCATATTTTGACCAGGAGCGACAGCGATACACGATGTAAGTTATCTCTTAAAACCTTTACATGTGCTATTCTGCGATGAAAAGGCAGAATAGAAAATGGTAGACCAGCGGCCGACTCACGACGCGCGATGTAGCTCTCCTTGTAAACACTCGGTTATCCCTTTAAGCCTCTCTGCTCTGATACTGATTCGTGTAAGAGATGACGTCGTCTACGACCTTGCGTTTGTTCAGAGGATGCCTAGGTTTTTAATTTCGCACCTTTGGCCATAGTATGAAACCTGCTCCCCAGCCGAAGTCCTGCGTAATTGACACAATGGGGGACAGATGCCAGTTAGGAATCGTCATGAGTTTAGAGCATAAATCGGATGGCCTACTGTTAAATACGCCCAGATGAAATCCAGCGCTTAAGAGAATACGATGGCCAAGAGACGCCGGACAGGATCAGATGCTCAGTTTTTTTTTAATGACTGTCAATTAACTTTACGTCAGAGAACTAGTTTTGCTTATGAAACAGGACAGAAAAATGGCATCCGTCAGACCAGGAGCGAAACAGATACGAGATGTAACGTTTTTTGTTTTCAATCGTGCCCTAATTTTGAACCAGTATAAGCAAATCAGCACAGAAAAATCGAGCTAGACCAGGCGCGATCCATTAGTATACAGAGTGTAGTTTTTTAAAATAGCTGCATATATTTGAATAGAATCTGACTGAAAAATAGTAAGACCCAGTGGGACTGCTAGTTGCATGTAACTTTTTTTTCTTGTGTCTTTATATGCCGACCGATGCAAAACAGCCCTGAAAAATGGCTTAGACCAGCGGGACAGGATCCAGATGAGTCGTTGCGAGTTTTTTAGATGCAGAATGCCCTATTTTGCATAGACATGCAAACAGAGCACAGAAAAGAACTAGCGATTACCAATGGTAAATGGTCAGCCCAGGCGGGCACAGATCAGCCAATTGCTAGTTTTTTCTTATATGTATAATAAGGTGCTATCTTTTGACATAGCAGACCAGTACCTGCAAAATAATGGCTAAAAGACCAGAGGAGCACACGTACTCAGATCCGTCAGTATCTCTATTTTCGTTTTTTTTAATTGTAGCATACTTGTGCCATGATAACAGACAGAAAAAATGGTAAGACCCAGGGACAGATCAGATGATTTTTTTTTAAATGACCAAGGGCTGACAAACGCCGAAGTCGTCAACAGTAAAACTAGATACGACACCACATCATGTGACTGGTTGTGGGATATAACCCATTAAAAGCAAATACTACTCTTCCACTCTCCAAGAGTCACCAAACAGGAGTACACGTGCGTAATACCGTCTTCGAGCATTTTGCCAATAGAAACAGAACCCCACTCCCAATAGGAATAGACCAGGGACAGATCACAGAGCCTAACAGTATAGTATTCTTTAAAATGTAGCCTATGCATTCTATGCCATAAACAGACGAGAAAATGTAAAACTAGTAGACCAGGCGGACAGATCAGCATGTAAGTTTTTTAAAATAGTGCTATTTTCTCTTATCGTTTTTTTATCATGAAACAGACAGAAAATGTTAGACCAGCCGAGACAGACAAGATGTACGTTTTTTATTAAATCGTAGCTATTGCCCCCCCCCCCCCAATGACACCCCCCCTTTTCACAGAAAAAGGCCTAGACCAAAGGAGGACAGATCAGCATGTAGTATTTTTTTAAATGTGCCCTAATCATCATCAAGCATAGAACCAGACAGAAAAATGGTAGACCAGGGGACAGATACAGATGTAGTATTCCTTAATGATAGACTATTTGCATGAAATCAGAAGAAAAACCGCCTTAGACCAAGGCGGATCAGATACAGATGTTATGCTCATTTTTTTAATAAAATGTGCCCTATTTGCTGCAAACCTCCCGCCAAAATGAACGTAGACAAGCGGCGACAGATCAGATGTAGATCTGTTTTTTTAATTGCCTAATCATTTCGCATAGAAACAGAACCAGAAGACATGGTTAGCACCAGAGAAGGACAGATCAGATGTACAGTTTTTTATATATTTGCTATTTTGCATAGAACCAGACAGAAAATAGCTCAAGACCAGGGGACAGACATGATGTTCATGTATATTTTTTAATAGTAGCTACTATTTTAGCATAAAACAAACAGAACAGAAAATGGCCTAATTAGACCAGGGGAAAGATTCGAGATGTAGTTTTATTTTTAATCGCTGCTATTTTGCCATGAAACACTCCTCCAAATGGGTCTCTAGACAGAGGGAACAGATAACAGCTGTGAAGTCTTTTTAAAAGTGCTATTTTGCCATGAAAACAGACAGAAAAAGGCGCTATAGACCACCCAAGGGGCACAGATCTAGCAGTAGGAATATAGTGCTAATTGCAAGAACCTGACAGCAAAATGTAGAAGGGGACTAGATACAAAGAGTAGATTTTTTTTTTTTTTTTTAAAATGTGCTATTTTGCATGAAACAGACAGAAAAAATGGCTTAAGAACCAGGGGACAGATCAGATGTAAGTTTTTTAAAAATGTGCTACTTTTGCATGAAAACAGACAGAAAAATGTAGACCTGGGCGCACAGATCAGATAGTAGTTTTCGTTATAGTGACTATTTTGCATGAAACAGACAGAAAAAATGATAAGACCAAGGGGACAGATTTCAGATGTAGTATTTTTTTTTGGGCCTAGTGATTTTTAAATGTGCTAATATTTGCCAGTGAAACTGCAGACAGAGGAGAATAAGCGATCTTTTGGTCTTCGCTATGAGACCAAGGAGGACAAGTAACAGCATCAGATTGTAGTTGGATGATTATCTAATGCTGCCTAGGTTGCATGAGAGTAACCCCCATGAAACAGACAGGAAAAAATGGTAGGATAGTAGACACAGGAGTAGACAGATACAGATGATAGTTTTTTTATCATTGTGCCTGATTCTATGCATGAAAAACAGACACAGAAAAAATGAAATCGTGACATGTAAAACGCTTTCTAGTGTGTTAGCCAGGGGACAGATCTAGATAGCCTGTAGTTTTTTCTTTAATTGTAATTGCTATTTGGCAATCGGAAACGCACAGCAGAGAAGAGGATTACAAACAAAATAGCATCCGTTATGGTGCAAGGAGGACCAGGGGACAGAATCAGAATATGTAGTATTTATTATATAAATGCGCTATTTTGCGTATGAGAACAGACAGGATAATAATGGTTAGATTTAAGACCAGCGGGTCAGATCAGAATTGTATAAGGATTTTTGATTTTAGACGTGCTTTTACATAGTGCTAATTTTGCCATGAAACAGACAGAAAAATGCGATAACCTCCTAGCACCAACGGGTGAGCAGACATGAGTAGTAGTATGTTTTTACCATGATGCAGCTATTCTGCATGGAAAGCATGAACAGGAAAATCATGGTTAGACCAGGGGACAGATCAGATGTATGTAGCTATTTTTTAATGTGCTATAGTTATGCCATGAAACTGAAACATGGACAGAAAAAATGGTTCTAACTTTAAAGACACTAGGCTAAGAAACGCGAGGGGTCGAGGACAGCATCAGATAGCTGAGTCTTTAAAAATATTGCTGACTATTTGGCATGAGAACAGACCAGGACAGAAAACGTCGTCTATGACCAGGGCGATGATCCAGCACTGCACGTATTGACCTTTGGTTAGTATTTTTAAAGACGCTGTAGCTATTTTTTCGCATGCAAACAGACAGAAAAAAACTGGTATTATGTTAGAACCACGGGGACCACGAGGCGACAGATCACAGATGGACTAAAAGTATTTTTAAAATGTCAGCTATGCTCACTTTGGCCATGAAACCCAGCCCTAGACTAAAATGGGTAGATGCCAGCGGGGACAAGATCAGATGTAGTTTTTTTGTGTATATGTAGCCTATTTTGCCGTATGAAACCAGGACAGAAACAATTGAAGACCACTTGGCGACAGATAACAGATTAGTATTTAAAACTTCGACGTCATTAAAATAGTGCCTAATTAAATAGTTTAGCAATAGACAAACAAGACACTAGAAAAATGGTAGACTCAGGGGCACAGATAAGATGTAGTTTTGTTTCTTTAATGTGCTATAATTATTTGCCATGAAAAGCCAGAAAATGGTTATTAAATAGACAGGGGACCGATCAGATGCAGCTATTCTTCTATAATTGTGGCTAGTTTACTGACTATGAAACAGACAGAAAAATCGGATAGCACCAGGGGACAGATCAGAATGTAGTTTTCTTCAATGTGCCTATTTGATGCATGAAAACAAGACAGCAACCATAGTTAGACTCAGGGGTACAGAAAGCAGCATGTAGTTTTTTTTAAATGTGCCTATTTTAGCCCATGATAAACAGACAGATAAAATGCTATGCACAGTGGACAGAAAAGAAAACAATCAGCATGTAGTTCTTTTTTCAATGTGCTATTTTACGCATTGAACAGACAGATAAAATTGGTAGACCTAAAGCGGAGACTCAGCACAGCAGTGATATGTTTTTTTTTAACTGTGCTATTTGCATAGAATGAAAACTATGACATGAATACATGGAGTAGCACCAGCGGCAGACAGATCACAGATTTAGATTTTTTTTTATGCGCATATTTCAGGAAACAGACACAGAAAATGCGCTACATAGAACCTAGGTCCGGACAGATACAGATGTAGAGTTCAATTTTTAAATGGCTGCATTTTGCCCACATGAAACAGCGAAGAAAAATGCGCAAACTTAGACCAGGCGACAGATCAGATAGTGTTTTCGTAATGCATAGACCTATTTTGCCCTATTAAAACAGCACCCCCCCCAGAAAAAGGCGCCCTAGACCAGGCAAGGACAGATCAGAATGCGGTTTTGTTAAGATGTGCCCTTATTTTGCTATGAAATAGACTAGAAAAAAATGTATGACCAGGGGAAGATCAGATGTAGATTTTTTTAATGTAGCTATTTGCATGCAACAGAAGAAAAATGCTAAACGACCAGGAGACCCAGATACGATGTAGTTTTTTCTAAATTAGTCGCTATTGTATGCTGAAACAAGACCTCAGAAAGAGACTAAGCGTCAGACCAGGCGGAACAGCATCAGATGCTAGTTTTATAAAAAAGAGTGCATATTGCCATGAACAAGCGCAAGAAAATGGCCATAAAGTATTTCAACAGGGGCTGACTAAGCTCGATAAACGACGTGTGTGAATACACGCGACTCATGCCTCAACTGACAATTACAGAAAGCTGCTACCAGGTATCTATTTCAGGTTATGCCAAGCAAACATCTCATCTCACACAAAATTAATACGTATTGGTACGTAGCCAGACGGGCATGGACCACCATGTCCCATACGGCGTTGCTGAGTCTAGTTGCAAGCTGTCATGCTCCTCTCCATCAGTCCCTGATAAACCCCTAGGCGCCAACTTATATTAAGGGATGCGATTAAGAAGAGATCGCTAATGAGGTGATGGGTCACTAGCATAGAAGCAAGGCCAAGGATCACGGAAGGTTTAGGACAGCGGCGATAGACATAGAACACGAGGGCGAGACCGCGGAGCGAGCTTGTGCGATCGTGGACGAGGGGGTAGGGGGTGAAGCTAGCGACAAAACTTGCAGTAGCGCAGGCTAGGCGGAATGTATTAGAGAACAAAGTGTCAAAACTAAAGTCTAGGAAACAGGCCTAGCGGAACATATTAGGCAGCAGAATTAGAGCAACAGACCAGAGATAGACACGAGAATAGAACAAAATATGGACAAGTAAGGGATTTATAGACATCAGGAGCAGTGAGCGAGGCCGACAGACCATGTTTGCAGTGCGACGTGATTAGGACTACTGCGGGACATAGCGTGGGTGGGGGGCGTGGCTAGGAAGGGGGAGCGGGGGGGGCGGGCGATTGAAGAAAACTTTTATAGAGAAAACATGAACACCAAAGCCATTGGCATGAGATCATCAGCAAATAATAGATAGCCATAGTTCCGGAAATGTGTTAGAAGACAGGTTAGGAGACAGGTTAGGGGACATCAAAGTCAAGATCGA
>JAWQFJ010000603.1:2500-50000 GCA_034096865.1 Theodoxus fluviatilis
CTGTCGCTGGCTTGCCTGCTCCGACCTAGCGCGGCCCACAGCCCACTGCGGGAGAGGGGTGGTGTCCGTGTGCCATGAGTCTGTTACCCCCTTTCGTACCTGTCTCAATGGAAGAGCGCCGATCGTCCTGTGCGCGAATCAGGGCGCTACCACCCACTGCAGAAGGGTGGAGGCGGAGTGGAGATCGGCTCCACAGCCAGGTAGAGATAGTCACATTCAAGGCTGCCAAAGAGACGATCGAACCTTTTCCCACCCACGCGGGTGTGCGGATTGAATTTGCTTGGGAGACCTTCAAGACGAACTGCATGGATTACGACAGTAATAAGAGGTCGAACAAGCATGGACCGATAAACACATAAAACACGATGCATGCGCTGCTTGCACGTATTTGTGTGTTTGCTACCATCCCTTCACTTTTTCTGTCTTTCTTTATGTCAAAATTGATCCATTGATTGCTCAAACAGTAGACCATGAGCATAGCAGAAACTCTAGCTGAGATCCGCGATTTCGTTGTCACAATTCATCTTCGTAAACACTCCTACCCCATCCTCTCTCTCTCTCTCTCTCTCTCTCTCTCTCTCTCTCTCTCTCTCTCTCTCTCTCTCTCTCTCTCTCTCTCTCTCTCAGAGAAACACATCAAAATTGTGCGTATTAGATATTAGAAAGTCTTCCGAGATATATATGTCCATTTTAGGACAGGGTTTAGCAACTTATTCATTCACAAGCATAGATTTGCAAAGGAGCGAGCTGACAATGCTTATTTATGTCCAGCTTGCTATGAAGATAATGAAAGTGAAATGCATTTGTTGTTCGAATGTCCCCTGTATGAGGATTTGAGACGAATGCACTTATTCCAAGTTGGTGATGAATAAAGCAGTACGAACGGTTGCTATGTATGCCTATCTGTATTATGGGTTTAATTAAGAAAAGACAAAAAGCAAATTGTATTGCTGTTTCCGATGAAGCATAACATTCAAGTTATGATAGGCCGGTGGCCTCACAATAATTAACCATTCGTTCTCTCTCTCTCTCTCTCTCTCTCTCTCTCTCTCTCTCTCTCTCTCTCTCTCTCTCTCTCTTTCACTGTACAGACGAGCTGCCGAGCTTATTATTTCAGACGCAACATTGTCTACTGACGAACAGCTAAAAAATCCTTGTTTACTATCCTTCAAAAAACATTTCACCCAAAATATATGCATTCTAATGCACAAAATTGGTCATTCACGAGTACTGACGTGCCTCATTAATCTATTCCATCGTTCCCCAAATGAGACGATTACCATCTCACGACACCTTCATTCTACCACAACCTGGAGTAGTCATTTACAAAGGCAGTCTTACATATCCCGGTGTTTTGATATAGAACGTGCTCCCATTGCACCTCGCGAACAATACGTCTTTGAATTCCTTTGCAACTTCCGTACGTATAACTATCACATATACACATATAATCCCACTACTGCGCGCGCATTGTGTACAATGTCGCCTGGACATACGACATTCTGTGACTATTATTTTCAGACTCACTGAGCAAACAATGTTCAAATGCAACTATTAACATTTTGATTATGTCATTATGTGCTATGTCCATATATCATTGCCAATTGCTATGTACATGTACATTGATATACTACTTAACACTCTCTCTCTCTCCCTCTCCCTCTCTCTCTCTCTCTCGTACTACATTTGAATATTTTGTCTCAAGGGTTGAATGTAAGAAAGGCACTACTGCCTAATTCACTACCCTTGTAAAATAAAGTTCGTTCGTTCTCTCGTCTATCTCTCTCTCTCTTCTCTGTCTCTCTCCGTTTCTCTCTGTCTCTGTATGTCGCTCCCCCTCCCCTTCTCTCTCTCTCTCTCTCTCTCTCTCTCTCTCTCTCTCTCTCTCTCTCATCTCTCTCACTAAGAAATATATTCTCATTTTTGTTGCTTATGATGTTGCCTTGATATCCACCACACGAACTGGACTTATGAATTCATTAAATAGCGTAGACAACATATCCCGGCAGCAAGGTTTGAGCATAAATAGGGAGAGAAAAATTGTCTCGAGGAAAGGATATTTCTTGGCACGAAGAGAAAGGTGGACTGTCAATGGAATCAGACTTGAAGTTGTAAATATATAAAAGTTTCTGTAGTTCTTTTTTACTGCAGGACTTTCACACACTGTGACCCTAAAAAAAGAGAATGTACTATTTTTTCACCTGTTTGATGCCCAAATACTCCCTATCCGCCTGTGACTCTCCCCTCCCTCTCTCTCTCTCTCTGTATCTCTGTCTCTCTCTTTCTGCCCTCTTTCGCTCTCTGTCTCTCTCTCTCTCTGTGTCTTTCTGTCTCTCTCCACCTCTGCTCTCTCTCTCTCTCGCCATCTCTTTCTGTCTCTTCATCTCCGTATATCTGTCTCCGTGTCTCGAGATCTCTGTCTCAGTTTGTCTCAGTCTCCCCCCCCCCCCAACCCCCCACCCCCCACCCCCGGTACACTCGAGAAACAGTACACGCGCTCTCATAACCGAGACCCAGGGTGATAAGGGAAAATTTGCCGCCGTCTCTCCGCCCATTTCAAAGGGAGGTAACTCGAGCCT
Organism: Theodoxus fluviatilis; assembly: GCA_034096865.1. Lineage (NCBI taxonomy): Eukaryota > Metazoa > Mollusca > Gastropoda > Cycloneritida > Neritidae > Theodoxus > Theodoxus fluviatilis. The sequence goes on from JAWQFJ010000603.1 coordinate 5,080, forward strand.
CTTGTCGTTTGTCTCCCCATATTTTGATTTTCCCACGAAAGTGTTCGTATTTTATTTCCTTTTATATCTTTCGAGATCTATTTGAAAAGGCCACGAAGCAATAAACACCTCTAATAACAGATGAAAATTAAACAAGAAGGGCAATGCCCATACGACTCACATGCTTGACCTTGACCTTTATATGACCGTGACCTTCAGGTGACCTTCAAGGTCAAGGTCAAACAACTAAACCTACCAATGACATCATACACAAAGAAATGCTCTACACATTTTTCCTACCAAAATACATGTGACCTTGACCCAAGGTCAAGGTCATCCAAGGTCATGCAACACAAAGCTGTCAATTCAAGACATAGGAAGCACAATGGTGCTTATTGGCACTTTCTACCATGAGATATAGTCACTTTTAGTGGTTCACTACCCCATTTTGGTCACATTTCATAAGGGTCAAAGTGACCTTGACCTTGATGATATGTGACCAAATGTGTCTCATGATGAAAGTATAACATGTGCCCCACATAATTATTAAGTTTGAAACAGTTATCTTCCATAGTTCAGGGTCAAGGTCACTTCAAAATATGTATACAATCCAACTTTGAAGAGCTCCTGTGACCTTGACCTTGAAGCAAGGTCAACCAAACTGGTATCAAAAGATAGGGCTTGCTTTGACCTATATACCACTTGTAGCTGAGGTCGCCATTCTCAATAACGTGGGAGAAAATTGGGAAAATGTGAAAAATGACTGTTTTTGAGACCACATTTATGGCTCCTGTGACCTTGACCTTGAAGCAAGGTCAAGTCACTATGTATATTTTTTGAGGCCTTGTCATCATACACCATCATGCTACATTTGGTGTTGATAGACTTAATAGTCTCCGAGAAAAATCCAACGTTTAAGTTTTTTACGGACGGACGCCCGGACGCCCGCCCGGACGGACGCCCGGACGGACGGACGACACGGCTCAGTACATAGACTCACTTTTGCTTCGCATGTGAGTCAAATATACGGGTTCTGTTTGCTGATCTCCTTACACGTTGAGAGAAAGGCAAAGAAAATTATGTCAGAGAAGACTCACCCACTGTCACATCTCTTTCAGCTCTTAACATCCGGACGACGCCTGCAACACTACAAGACACAGACCACTCGAATGAAAAATCGTTTATCCTAAAAGCAATCTGTATTTTAAATCAGGCAGGGCCCATGATGGAATGAGAGAAGGATTGCACAGAGAGAGGGGAGGGGTGGGGGGTTATGTATTTGTGTGGTTGGCGTTCCATACCTGGGTGGGTTTTGCGGGAGTGGGTAAGTGTCGGTGTTTTTATTACACTCAGAAAAAGTATATAATATACTGTCATATATACCATTATGTAAATAAGATATAGTTGTCCGACATGTGACCCCTTTAAAACTGGCCTGTTTGAAGTGCAATAAATTCTCAAAGAGCTTTAACATGTCTTGAATGGTATTGTGTATTATATTGCAGTATCAAAACTTCTTTGTAAGCTGCAATTTGTCGTACAATATCCCGTAACAATTTGTTTTGCCCCTACAGCCATGTCCCCCCCATCCCATGCCACTCAGGGAGGGTGTTGGCTAGCTCTACGGTTTTCCTATTCAAAGTCATTGTTCTAAATTTAGTGGTTTTGTTGAGGCAGAGGCAGCTCTGCCCCAAGGTCATCTTGACCTGACTGCTAAATTTAGAACAGGTAGTCTATTGAGGGCAACTTGAGAGGAAGCAGTTAAGGGTGAGCCGACAGATGGGTCTTTAAGGGAATGGCAGCAAAGGAAGTGGGTGATATGGGACATTGTGCATGAGTAATCTTCTAGTTCCAGGTGGGAAAGCAAGGCCATGGAGCTGGAAAAGATGGGGAAGATTCAGTGGCTGCCGTTCCAACCTCGTGTGGGTTGGGAGTAAAAATAGATCTCCCTGTGCTATTCGTAAATGGCAAATTACAAGGGAAATTGACTTTACTTGCACTTACTCAACCCAGCTTTAGTGATTTTCATCATCAGTGCCCTTGCATAGCCTACAGAGGCTATTAATTTTAGGCGGTAAAACTTCAGTATTCGTCATCATCATCGTCGTCATCATCATCACCACCACCATCACCTTCGCTAGAGCCACCATCATCTTCACCACTGCCACCATCATCATTGTCACATCATTATCTTTGTCACCATCATCACCATCGTTGTTGTCATCATCTTTGTTATCATCATCATCATGGGAATGTGATGCATTTCAAAGTGATGATTTAACAGCATTAATCATGACAAGTAATTGTCTTTCTCCCTCTGTGCCTGAATTTCTCCATCATGTCCTCAAGGTGAAAGTCTTTCGTTGATAGGATGGGACGGTGGAAGCCTATCCAGTTTTGGGATTTGCTAGTGAAGGTGTGGGAGATGGGTCAAAGAACCTGCTACTGAAATACAGCCGCAATGCATATTCAAGATTGTGTGAGAACACACTGCTATCAAAACTACTTTAAATTAATATTTTGCACAGACTTGTGCATGCATGTAGTTGGGAGATTAGCAACTTGTACTGGCTTTTGTGGATAGGACATGCTTGTGGGGTGGGTGTACCCGTGAGATGGTGGGTGGTGGGTCTCCATGTCCTCTAGGTGTTCAGTTCTGGCCACGTATTCACAACCGCGATTTATCTTTTTAACACTCGATTTATCCCCTAGCCCCGCGTTATCTTGATCGGTTAGATAAGGTACGCTCGTCAGAGGATCCTAGGTTGCGCTTTGCTATATATACTGGTTTCCAGCCAAGGGAGAGCGGAACAGGCAGTTGGAATCGTCTGAGTTTAGATATAAATCGGAGTTAAAATAAATAACTGATAAATCGCCGTTGTGAATACAGGCCCTGCTTAGCAAGATTCCCCCCACCCCTTTCAAAGACTGCTGCTGTATATGGAGCTCTCCTGTGCTGTTGCAAGGGCTGCTTCCCTGCTATGAAATTTTCCGTTGAGCAGTTGTCAGTCCTGCTTGTGACCACTTGTCAATGTAAATGGTTGGCTCAGTGTTTGAATCACAACTAATGGATAAAACAGGTGTTGTGATGATCCGTTGTAGTCTGTAATGTTTTTGATCATTTTGTTTCATTGTGATGCTGCATGATACAGAAGAGTAAACTGACAGCATCTGAATCAGAAATTTGCAATTGTTAGAGCATCATTGATCTGAGAAAGACAAGTTTGTGTGCATGCTCTTGAGAGACACCTTTTCCTACAACAAATTTCGTTTGATGATTTAATCAAAAGCATGGTTTACACTTACATATACATGTATCTGCTGTTAGCTCTTCGCAACCACAGGGAAATTAATTATCTGGCATTGTGACTGTAGTGCAGCATTCATCCCTTTACCGCAGCAGCAATCACAGACAACTCTCACTGCAAGCCATCACAGTTTTATTGAAGAATTTGACATTTCGTGTGTATGTAGGCTCTTTGCATGGTGGAGGTAGCACAAGATCGGGGCAGACCCTCCCTTGCTTTTAATCTGAAGACTTCCTGTTGCTCCTATTCTTGACGTTGGTGTATGAGTAGAAGTGCTTTCCTATCCTCTTGGGTTTGGACTCCCTTTGCATGCGTCTTCGCTGCAAGCAATGAAAGAAGCACACGAGTTGCAAATCTAAAACAATAACAATTGACGTCTAGATGGTACCAATGCATGTCATTTAAAGCAATAAGGCCCCACAAGTGATAGATTAATGAACTTAACAATAATCCACATTATGTTGATTGATACCCTGACAGTACTAATACATGTTATTCATTACAGCATCCTGACATTCAGCCCAGAATGAAATCAAAAGCATAGTCCATCCTTCCCAGTCTAGTGTCGAGCTAATAATATGTAATAGCGATGAGAACAATCTCAGATGATGCAATGGCAAACATATTTCTTGAACCATGCTTCAGCAACACCCATCAATTCTACCTTCCTTTCAGAATGAGATCAAGTGTTCTTAACCAATTCCTCCCTGCCCAAATCCATCTGTGTCATTATGCATACCAAGTCTAAGGAGTGGCTTTCACTTATTCATTATAGTCAACTTTTAGTTCAGAGGTGGAAAAAGGGAAAACAATTATGAATGGAGAAAAAGTTGAATATATGGCAAATACAGAGAAATACTTGTAGAGAAAGAGAGGTTGTGCCTGAGGTACAGTACAGCAAAAGAGCAGGAAAACTGCATGTAGCTTCATTCCACATCTGGGAAAGAGAATCACCTCACAACCAATAGAAAAAGCACCATAAGAGAAGAAAGTGGTGGAGTTGTACTGAGAAGAATTAATCAAGGTTGTACAGCAACAGCGGCATTGGCACTTACCATTTTTGAGGGCAGCTGTGGCGGTAGCTCCAGGCCCCTATCCTCCAGGCATCGCTTGTACTTGAGAGAGCCCTTCTTGAGGCGCGGGCCCACCTTGGACTGCGCCATCTCCACAAAGGCAAACTGGCTGTTCACCTTCATGGTGAAACCACTCTGGCCACCTTGTCCTGGACACAGCAATGGATCTTGATGTCAGAAGGTGATTTGGGCAGTGCATGCACAGGATGTGGAATACTCTACAGCGTGTTTTCATGCTCCCAACATGCACAAGCATGCAATGCTACGAACATGTGCATGGTGTGAATGTCCTATTTTGAAGAAACCAATGTCTGTAGATGATTTTTTTCCCCCCAATCAATATTCCATCAACACTGAATTTGGTTAAAATAGGCCCAAGTTGGTCTGACCCTTACCATGGTAGTCATGGCGCCGGCCACATGGTCAGGTCTGGGCCGAGCCCGATAGTTGTAGCATATGTCACAAGTGACGGGGGTGAAAGATGTCTGATTTTATCTCTCTTGTGATTAGTTTTGAAGCTGATTGTTTGCTTTCACTCTATGGAGGAAGGGTTTCTGCATGCCCATACAAGAGGCTTGGGGTGGAGGTCATGAACTTTTCCCCTCAGAGTGGATTATGCAATCAGTTCTAATTATGATGCCATGGTAAGGATTAAGAATAGGCCTAGTAAATAAGGTATAAACCTTATTTGATACAAGAATTTATCCCACATCTGAATCTCAAAACACAAAAGCCTTTTCCCAAACTGACTCACCAATCCTCTACAGCAAAAGGAAAAAGAAGAAGAAAAAAAAAAACCCACACACAAATGCAAAAATCCTCTGAGAAAACGACTAGCTAGTCCAGCCCAGCTAAAGTCCCAACTCCATTCCCAAAGGAGTGATTCAACCCAGTCCTGTGCATCTGAGTCAACAAGACCCCCAAAACTGTGCCTCCAATATCATCATGGAGAAGATGCAAGAGCATTGCCCAAGGATGCAACACTAAAATCTATGCTGGGTCTGCAACCCCCAATCTTGCTGCAAAGCTACTGCAGTGTGAGGGTCTAGAGTATTAGAGTCAAGACTCCAAGCCAGTAAAGTGAATCTCTCAAACAAGCAAAGTCCATGATTGGTTGGGTTCCCAGCATGAAAGTGACACCCAAGCAATGTCAAGGTTGGCTGGGTTTTCCAGCATGAAATTCAACATGGTGCGACTGTGAGCAGACTGATGTGTTCTCAGCATTTGGTATATTTGAAGACTGACATTATGTATGCACTGCCACTAAAGCAACCTTAGACCTACAACTTTCTCTACACATATGGCCCATACACATGGAAACTGACAAGTTATCAGACCTGCCTACACCCCCCCCCCCCCCCCCCCCCCCCCCCCAGGCCAAATCGGGAGATTCTGAAAAACAGGCCTGGGTCCGGGGAGGGGGTTAAAGTGCGCAGCCGAAACGTGATAGCGGGGGGGGGGGGGGGGGGGGGGGACGAGCCTATAGGAGCGCTCGGAGCTCAGCCAATACGTGAGAGCGGGCGGAGGGAGGGTGGGTGGGGTGGGCGACCCTAACGGAAGGCGTACTCAGCCTACGCGTCTAAAACCCCGTTTTTCGTAGGTTCCGTTCATCGAAATCGGGAGAATTAAAAAATTCAAAGCCAAATCGGGAGAATTCAAAGCCTAATCGGGAGGTCGGGAGAAACAGGCCTAAATCGGGAGTCTCCCGATTTTATCGGGAGAGTAGGCAGGTCTGAGTTATGTTGGGGGGTGGTGCAGTGGGACTTCATGTAAAACGTTTGTGTGTGCGTGTGTGTGGTGGTGGTGATGGTGGGGGGGGAGGGGGGGTGGGGGGGAGGGGGAAGAGTTTATGGTCAAATCACAAGCCATAGGTATTTGAGAGTAACTGTGATACACACCATACAGACGTCCCACTCACCTTTTTGGGCTTTGGCCTTTTTCACTGGGGGCATTTCCTCTTCTTCTTCAACCTCCTCTTTCTCTTCAGACTTCTCTTCCTCTTCAGACTCCATTTCCTCCTCTGATTCCTCATCACTTTCACCTACTGTTTTCTCTTCTGCATTGTCCTCAACAGCATCCTCTTCTTCTTCTTCACTATCTTCTTCCTTTTCCTCACCTTCATCTGCTACTTCCTGCTCTTCATCCTCATCCTCCTCTTCATCCTCCCCCACCTCTTCTTCCTCCTTCTCTGCCGCTGTTTCTTCCACATCACCAGTGTCTCCATCATCTTCCTCTCCCTGCAAATCCTCTTTGGAGAAGCTTGGCTGCACACGCAGGCCCTTGAGGTCTTGCGTCACACTGGGAAGCACTGCAGACTTGGCCTCTGACTTCTTGCCATGCTTGGAAGGGGCACTGTCGGTGCTGGTGGAGGCAACTGGTTCCTCCACAGCAGTGGAGGTCTGGTTTTGGGGAGCTTCAGAAGAGGCCTCTCTCTGCAAGGAATCCATGCTTGTCATGGCAAGATCCAAAACCTGCAGTTTGTACTATCTGCCCTTCAATATAATTGAAGACATTCTGTTTTGCATCCCATTTTCATCCTGAGATCCAAATTTACCTGGTAGGTGTTTTCCACCTCTCAGACATCTTAATCCATTCCTTTCCATGTGTAATATGCATTATTAGTTAAAGAAGGTAAATTAGAATTATGCAGTATTTTACTTCAAAATCTTCAGTCATATCATTGTTCATGCATGATGAAAGCAGTTGCACTTGCAGAATTTGTACATTTTGAATATCATCAAACAGCAGGCACACTCCTCAAATTGAGTCATATCATTGTTCATGCATGATGAAAGCAGTTGCACTTGCAGAATTTGTACATTTTGAATATCATCAAACAGCAGGTACACTCCTCAAATTGAGTCATATCATTGCCCATGCATGATGAAAGCAGTTGCATTTGCAGAATTTGTACATTTTGAATATCATCAAACAGCAGACACACTCCTCAAATTGGCGCCTCTCTAACAACGTAAAAGGAGAGAATGCCATTCCTCTATGATGTAGTCTTGTAGGACCCAGATGCAGCCACTATATTTGCATATATGCAAATGCACCTTCTCAGGCCACAAATATTATTGCAGCACTGTGAGCTTTCCCAAAGCATGGAGGGGTGGTACCTACCTGGTGGGAGGGGGGAGGGATAAAGTAGGGGATCTTCCCTCGCTGCCAGTCGTTCAGAATCATCTTTGCACAATTGTTGGTGTCTGGCTCACCGCCCTTAAAACAAAAATTGGTTGGCTTTTCATATCTCACCATCATTCGTGCTTTAAACCGTGCTAACAGAGGCAAAGACATTCCATTGCTATTTCCACTCCACAGTCTTTGGGTGCAAAGCCTCCACAAGTTTTGAATACAAAATACAAATCACTTATGCACTCAGAAAGCAAGGCACAGCAGCTCCACTTGTGTACATATAAAAGCAGATTTTTAATTTAATTTTTGTTTTTAACAACAGGATGATCATAATCAGAAAATTATCAGTACGAACCAGAGAGGAAATATCAGTCAAAACACAGAAAATTACTTCTGCCAAAGATTACAGTGTTCTAGAGAAGCCAACCTTCAAAAGTTTTCCCGTCTTCTGTGCAATTTGCTCCAAGAAGCTTTCAGCACTTGTCCATTCTTTGATGCCATAGGTCTTCTGCAAGTATTCCTTCTTGGCTCTCTCCAGCACTGCTTGTATGTAGTCTTCAGGGGTCTTCACGTTCTCCACTCGCACCTGCACTCCAGGAACAAATTGGAATAGTAGTATATCAGTGCTACCACGCCAGGTACCTATGATGTGTCTTCCATGTTGTCTCAGTCTGATGTTTAAAACTAAGCAAGATATTTTGTGAGAATGGAAGGTAATGGAGTGCTTACATGATCTAGAATGCATGTCTGCACCCTTTCATATGTTTGTGTATGGTCTTAATGATGCAGCTGCATCATGCATCCATTAATGGCATGCATGTGCAAGCAACCAGGCAGCAGGATCCACTGCTTGCAGTTCGCCAACTACTGTGTGTTGTGTGTGCATGTGTGTGTATAAGTGAATGTGTGTGTGTATTTGTGTATGTGCATGCTTGTTTGAGTGCTTGCTTGTGTGTTTTTGTGTATGCGTGTGTGTGTGTGAGTGTGCGTGTGCACAAACGTGGTTGTGTGTGTGTGTGTGTGTGTGTGTGTGTGTGTGTGTGTGTGTGTGAGCATGAGTATGCATGTGTATGCATGTGTACACCAGACAGGCAGACACACAACTCACCACTCCTTTGAGGACACATTCTGTGGGTGTGGAGCCTGTAGGGTAGACCACACCAGGGCAGTCCACCAGGTAGATGTGTCGCATCAGTGTCACATACTGCCACACCTGTGGAACGGCAAGCAGAGTCAGGTGATGTTCAAACAGCACACAGCACTGAGCACAGCTTGCTAACAGGCCATGGAGGAAAACATGCAAGAATGACTGCAGACATGAAGAGCAAGTACTCCATATGCTGACAAAAAAGATCACTAAGGATTAGATGAACTTTTAAGCTCCCCTTTGCTATGATTTAAGGAAAGACGTGGTACCTAAGTGGATGAATTTTAATTCAAAATTTAAAAAAAGTAAAAGTAGTTTTCGCAGCTTTGATGTATGTAGAAACCATCTTATTGACTAATATACTATAATATAGCTGTTTATGACCTTCAAATAATTTTGTACGAATATTTTTTGACAAGGGGTGGGAATAAAAGATAATAAACAAATAAATATAAATTAAAAATATGTCATGTTTCTTGCATCTGATGCAGTGTATTTAGCATAAATAATAAACATGCCTCCACAAGAGTGAATGAGAAGTCTGTGCCTTGCTGGCAGACAAACCATGTGGAGGATGTTTTGGCATAATTCCTGCATAATGCAATACCTCTACAATGATTATCAAAGTTTGCACTCACTCCTGCACACACAAGCATGATAAACAGGTTATTTAAAAAAATGCTTGTATTCCTATTAAAGTCCAGGGCTTCTGTCAGTGAGGCATGCATTGCAATGGACAGAGAGCATTTCAGGTCCTCAGTGGAGCAGTCAGGCACATCCCTACCTTGGTTTCCCCTGCGATGGGTGCCACCTTGCACACCTTCTTCTGCTTCAGTGTGTTGATGATGGAGCTCTTGCCCACGTTGGGGTAGCCAATAAACCCAACGCTGATCTGCTTCTTGTCGTTGTGAAGCTGAAAACCAAAAATATTTTGATCAGTAAAATCAGATGCAGCACTAAGTAAGACAGCATGGTGAAGCATCTATTACAAATCTGTTGGTCCACATATTTTCATATATTTTCCTGTATTTTTCTGAGAATCATCAATGGATTTGAACGTAACAGTTGCCTGTGTCCTTCCTGACAATTCAGCATGATTTATTTCAACAGAATTTAATATCTAATTCTAACTTAATCATTTCATATCATTCTAAATGACAACTCCTCTATGACACACACACTACAGTCAACATTTCTAGTTGCATCCCTAACTGAATAAATAAACTTATAGGAGAAAGACAGAGCATTAGGGTAGATCTTAATTTTGGGTGTGTCATCATGGTGCCATATGTTGTATTAACAAACTTGACAATCTGAAAATCCCTACCACACTCCCATTCTTCAAACAATGATTCAACTCAACCACACTGTGTCTACCAAACTGACCAGATGCAAACACCAAGTGGCACAGGTTGGATGGATGGATGGATGGATGGATGGATGGATGGATGGATGGATGGATGGTTGGATGGATGGATGGATGGATGGATGGATGGATGGATGGATGGATGGTTGGATGGATGGATGGATGGATGGATGGTTGGATGGATGGATGGATGGATGGATGGATGGATGGATGGATGGATGGATGGATGAATGGATGGATGGATGGATTGGATGGATGGAGTTTTACAGCCTGTCAGCCATTGAAGGCTATGTAAGGCCATTAAACACAAAAACCACTAGAATAGTTAACAGGATGGATGGAAGGATGGATGGAGTTTAAAGGGCCTATCAGTCTTGCAGGCTACATAAGGGCACAATGTGGTTAAGAGGAAGTGCCAATCAAGTTGAGACATCCCTAGCTATTCTCCTCTTATCACATAAGAAGACGTGGTGGGTCTATTCTGACCCCCAACCCACAGGGGGCACACAGGTTGGAGCCACTCACCACATAGAACTGGCGCAGCAGGTGGATCAGGTTTCCCTTGCCAAAGGGGTTGGTCAGACTGGCGTGGAAAGCCACGGTGGGGTACTCCTTGGACAGAATGGCCATCCACTTTTTCTGAAATGACAAGAACAAAGGCTTTTAGTGTCCACAAGAATGTGCCTGCATAGACAGGCAATGGCTACACAAGTTTTTTACCTTTTACTGAAAGGACAGACCTAGGGATTTAGAGGTAACAAGGATGCAGCTGCACTGACAAAATGACCTTCCACTTTTTCCTGCAAGGACAGAACCGAGAGATTTGGTGATATCAAAAATAAAGCAGCACTGACAGGTATTAGCTTCCACTTTTTTTCCTGAATTGACATGAACGATTGAAAGTGGGTTGTTTTGAATTAAGAAACATCCTGCTTCCTTCATCAACACCTTGAACACAACTCTATCAAATCTATCAGTGTGCATAAGACTTGAATGTCTGGGAAAGAAAGGCAGACAAAGAAAAGAAAAGGACAGGACTCTTCTAGGATTGTTAGCTTTGCTGCCTCAGTTACAAGGCTGCAGGAAAGGATGCTATCCTTCTTCTGTGACCTCATAATAAAACACATACACACTCACTCACACACACACACACACACACACACATCACACACCCATGCACACACCACACACACACCACACACACACCACACACACAAGCACACACATGCACGCACGCTCACACACACACAGAGCGACAGATGAAAAAAATTAAAGAGGTGTACTCACAGTGACCCAGACGGGCACCAGGTCAGCCTTGTTGAGAATGAAAAAGAGGTGTTTGTGTGGCTTTTCCTTCTTCAGGTAGTTTTCCACCTGGTAGCACCGTGTGCCCAGGGGGTCTCGCACATCAAGCACTTGCACCAGCACATCGGACGAGTCGATCACCTGCAAGGTAAGGACACAGTCTCAGCCTCAAAATGCTTGGTGAGAACAGCCCAAAACCAAACTTGATAAAGAGAATACCGTAATCTTCTACACCACGAAAGAAAATGCCTGTATGGGGAAGTATAGAAACCTGGTCAACAAAAGTGTTTGATGAGAAAGAGAGAAAAAATAAGAAAGGGTTATTTCATCTGCCAAACTATATGTGGCAAAGTATTAAAAAATGATTACATCAAATGTACCCATTACAACACTTTACCTTCACCTGCACTCTTCATATGACACAGTGTTCATATGGCCACTGCCACTAGATGCTCATGTCATCAGCTGGATTGGATTGGATGGATGGTGTTTTACGGCCTATCAGCCTTTGTAGGCTATATAAGGCCATTATGCACGAAAATCACTAGAACAGTTTAGAGCAAATGCGAATCAAGTCACGGTGTCCCGTAGGGAGACGCGGTGGGTCAATTCATCAGCTGGAACCTTGGTTATAGTGCTACTAAGGGTCTGAGTCAAAATGTGTCACACTAAATCTAGAGCAAAAGCAGCATTTCACCAAGGAAGACAACTAATTCATCAAAAGAAAGAAAAAAAGAGAAAATTCTTGTCCAATTTAGTCACCAAAGCTGCTTCTTCAGCAGGGGCAGTTCTTACCTTGTACAACTCATTCCAAATGCGCTTGGACTGCCCGGCCTTGAAGACCAACTCCAGTGCTTCGTCCCGCACACCATCATCCTCCACTGCCAGTGCCGAGTCCTTGTCAGTGCTGTACTTATCTGATGCTGCCTCTGCCTGCTCCACCATTGTCTAGAGGCACACAGGGCAAGGGTCAGAGGTCATGTGGCAAACTCAGGGACACAGCACATTCAATTACTTTAAGACTGCTCAGCTTATATATATATATATATATATATATATATATATATATATATATATATATATATCAATGACTGCATGCTTTGCATATAACTCAGACTTGGTTTTGTGTGTGTGTGTGTGTGTGTGTGTGTGTGAGAGAGAGAGAGAGAGAGAGAGAGAGAGAATGACAATGAAACAAAGACAAAGAGACCAAGAGATGGAAAAACAGACAGAAATTAATAATTTTAAGAATGCTTTGATCCATTGCCAAAACTTGACTATCAACTAACATTTCACTTTAAGACTTGTCTTCCTTCAATGAAAACAACAACTGTCATTGCGAGCAGTTTTCATTTTAAAAATAATTTGCAGCTTAATTATTTTGCAGTAAAATGTTTCTATTTCAAGCCACAGACACAAATACTGTATGATGTTCACAGTCAGAACTTCATATTCAATCAAAGAAGAGGAATATATGGCCTGAGCTGCTGGATACGCCCCTTATCAGCTGGAACTCCTGGCTGCTGGGTTCTGGGGGCCTGCTACCATAGCTAGGCCAAGGGCGGCCTCAAGCAGCTACAGAGGCTCTGGGGGGCTTCAGGACAGAGCCAGATCAAACCACGCACCCAGTCCACCCAGGGAGAGGGAGCCCAACATAAAGGGCAACAACATTTTGTCATTGTGCGATACACACCAAAGGTAAAGTCAACACTAGAAATCACCTGTAGGTCACCAGCATTCAAACGCGGTCTTTTTCTCTGTGCCTTCTTTCCAAAGGTGTATTCAAAGCTCTCAAAATTCAGTGCCTTGATGCTATCTTTGCTCTGAAACCAACACACAAACACAGTTTTTTTTAAGCAAGCATGATTAATAGCCTTTTGAGTGGTAAACCATGCAAGAAAACATGCCTTGGGGGTTATGTCACTAAGCTACCTAAAGGAACATCTAAAATAGTTCTATTGGTTCAGATAATGCAAATTATTCAGATTAGATTGCTTTACGCATATAAACTTTTTATAAAAACATGACAAATGTGTTGTTGAAAATGGTTTCAATTCTACATTGCAAATTTCTCGTCCACTTTTTCAAATCCAAGAATTCCTGTGATCTCTGCCTGGCCAAAACTTGGCACAGGACTCATCACAAGGTCATTCTGGATGACCATCCCTGAAGGTCACCTTAGAAATTCATCCCACAGGGTCATCCTGGAGGGTGACCCTGACCTCACCTTGGTGCCATAGTTGAGCAGACTGATGGGCAGCTTGGTGTTCCTCATGATGACCTTGTAGGGGTCTTTCTTGACCTTGCCCAGTTCCTCCTGGAATGTCTGCAATGCCTTCTGAGTCACTGTTCTTGTGTTGCCTGCAGTCAGTCAGGCATGGACAGCCATCAAACACTACGAGACATTTATCCTATATCAGGTAATACTTATGATTCTCTCTCTCTCTCTCTCTCTCACATATTCATATGCCCAAACTTCAGAGAGGGGGTGGGGTGGGGTGGGTGATGGGTGTGTGTGCATGGACAGCTATCAAACACTACAAGACATTTATCCTAAAAGTAAAAGAGGTAATACTTATGATCCCCCCCCCCCCTCATATTCATATGCCCAAACTTTAGATAGGGGGTGGGGTGGGTGATGGGTGTGTGTGTGTGTGTGTGTGTGTGTGTGCGCGCGTGTGTGTATGTGCATGTTAGGTTGGTCTGTAGACTGTAAGGTGTGTGGCATTTTAAGGTGCAGATGGGGTGAGGATGGGTGTGTGCGATTTTCATTCATTGTTGCCTCACAAGCTGTGCACAAGGTATGGAAACAGCTGCGGTGCCCTCAGGAATCCAGTCATCACAACTTACCAAACCATCTTCGGTTTGGCTCCACTCTGGCAACAGTGCCTGAGGCCACACGTGACTGGAATGGGGCAGGGGTGAGAATCCGACCACTCTTGTCTCTGTAAATGCAACACATCACTAGAGTTATCCCAGCAAATCTAATGGAATTCATCAAAGTGTTGGAAGGGAAACAAACAAACAAACAACAACAAAACAGCTGAGCAAATAGTACTATCAGTATCAGGCAGTGACAGAATAGGACAAAATAGTATTCAACAACTACTACTAAGGCTGAAATGGTCGAAGTGAATGTTTCCGACTTGACCATTTCAGCATTACTAAGGGAATGACATGGTTGGACTCACCTCTTTGCTTTGAAGTTCTTGTACATAAGCAGCCTGCGGACAGTTGATCTGTCTCTTTGGCCCGCCTTCTTTTCCTTGTCTGTAAAGTGAATCAAAACAAGTGTTTGTAATGATTTCAACATTAATCCAGACTGGGCGCCAGGCTCTGAAGCTCACAAAAAGATATCCTGAAATAACTGGCCTCCCTGACNNNCTTCAGATGTTTCCGGAAGGGACATCTGAAGAAGGACTGCAAGCGAGTGGGGATGGTCGTTAGGTCACCAATGGGTGGGGTCGCGAGTTCCCCAGGGAAAGTCGTCCCAGACAGGGTGCCTTCACTGTGCAAGTCGTGTTGCCAGAGACCGTTTGAGCCGCGATGTATGGTCCGGCTGAATGGGGCTGAGGTGACTGCTCTGAGAGATACGGGGTCAGATGCTCTCATAGTCAACTCGCAACTTGTCCCTCCTAGCGCGTTGACTGGTAGGAAGCAGTACGTGACGTTGGCCTCCACAAATTACCAGACTGCCTGTGACATGGCTGTGGTTGATATGAAATAACTGGCCTCCCTGACTGTCGCGAGCAGGTTGGGTATTAAAGGTTAATTTTATCGTTCATGTACTTGTGTGTGCGATTCTTGTCCTTGTTGGGTTTTTGGTTCTCTCGTTTTGGAGTGATCGGGAAATTGTGACGTCATCAGCTTCGAGTCGACGTCACTGGGTGCAGTCGGTTTTGAGAAGGGATTTGGCAGGACCGTTTGTGCGGTACGTGCCAACGAACCTATAGTGGCTCGACTTCTGTCGGCCCAGAGCGTGGCTTGGCCTCTGTCAGCCCGGGGAAAAGATTTGGCGACTTTATTGTCGTTGTCGGCAAGCCGATCAGAATCAGCACCAGGGGAGGAACCGAGTTTCTTCCATGTAAGTATTTGTTGTGTGTGAATATCGTTGTGTAAGTTTTTCACTAGGTTGTTGGTTTGTTGTGCTAGGGGTGGGTGGGAAGTTGGAATAGGCAGTGGGATTTTGGAACGGGGTGGTTCTTTTCATTCATTGCCGTGTTTTCCATTCTCGCCTCATTTGCATCATGTCATGATTCATGATAGAGTCGTTGTTGTTTTGATTTGATTTATGTGCATGTTGTTATGACATGTAAGCTAATTCGGGCCGTTCAGGCCTGTGTGATTTGTCTTCATATCAGTCATCGTCCGAAAATCTCCGCTGCTCCCCATCGCCGTCGTCACTCTCCAAAGTACCCATTGCATCTCATCAACCTGGGCCACCTGGTCCAGAGGAGAAGTTGACGTTCCGGATTACGTCGAGAGTTGGAGAGTTCAAGAGATAAGTTTGACAGTGGAAGATGTTTTGGAACTGAAAGACGAGCAGGACAGTTGAAGAGACAGAGTTTGGACAGTTGTGAACAACAGTGGGGTTTGGTATTTGCATGCTGGACATTTGTGAACAACAGTGAGGGTTTGTATTTGCATGCTGGACAGTTGTGAACAACAGTGGGGTTTTGTATTTGCATGCTGGACAGTTGTGAACAACAGTGGGGTTTTGTATTTGCATGCTGGACATTTGCGAACAACAGTGAGGTTTTGTAGTTGCATGCTGGACAGTTGTGAACAACAGTGGGGTTTTGTATTTGCATGCTGGACATTTGTGAACAACAGTGAGGGTTTGTATTTGCATGCTGGACAGTTGTGAACAACAGTGGAGTTTTGTATTTGCATATGGTGGGGTTTATGAATCATCTAGGAATCATTATCATTAATCACTTTCATTCCCATTTCATTTATTCTGCGGGGTGGGCAAGGGATTAATAAATATGTGTTTGTTATAAAAGTTGTCTGTGAGTTCCTGACTCCCTCTGCATGAGAGGTTAAGGTCCTACCCAACGGGTGTGGGCGCGACACTGACACTAGATCATAGATGAGTCCTGATGGAACTCTTTTTTTTTCCTCCACAGTTTTCCAGCCATGTATAGGAATCTGAAATGTTGCACTATTTTAGGTACAATTATGTTAATATATCATGAAGACTGAATGATTACATTACCTAATGCTCTAACACTGAATAATTACTGCAGGAAAAGAAAATGTTACATGTACAAAAGAAGCGAGAAAGAAGTAAAAAGAATTAGCAAAAGAATGGTGTGATGGAATGTCACGGAGTAAAAATTGAATATGGATGTTTAAAAAAATATATCTTCAACTTTTCAGGAGAAAAAGAAATGTGAGCTACATTTTCAATCACTCTCTCTCTCTCTCTCTCTCTCTCTCTCTCTCTCTCTCTCTCTCTCTCTCTCTCTCTCTCTCTCACACACACACACACACACACATTCACACACTTGTTTGAACAGACACACACACACACACACACACACACACACACACACACACAGACATGCACATTTGCAAACACACACACACAATCAAGCACTCATATGCACACAGACACAGACACACACACACACACATTTGCAAGCACACACACACACACACACACACATGCACAATATCAAGTATTCATATGCGTATATGCACACACATGCACATTTGCAAGCACACACACACACACACACACACACTCTCTCTCTCTCACACACACACACACACACACACACACACACACACACACACACACACACACACACACACACACACACACACACACACACACACACAACCTAATTTGCTAATTTCAAGATTTCCATTTGTTTTACAGACATTGCCTGCATTTGTTGTTGCCTTGCTGTGTTCACACTCAAGGCATCATTCACCTGAAATTCTTGGAGGGTTGTTTTGTTCACAGCAAAACTCAAACCACTCAAAGACAGTACTTTGTTAGACAATTTTAAAAACATTATTTACCAAATTTCCTCTGACCTGATGATCCATCTTTGAATGACAACACTGTATCACACAAATACTGGCAATCAACTATCAATTCAATATCCTTGAGATTAATCAAACATAATTCAACAATAACAGGACACATTTTTTTAAGGTTTCCTCCTCAATTTGGTTTATAAAACATGTTTAGATGGAATACAAAGATTTCAATTCAGACCATCAGTTGTTTGTTCATTGGCCTTCTGAAAAGACATTTTTTTAATATTGCACCTCCAATGTGTCACATCTCGTAAGTATTGTTGGATTTGAACCACATGTCAATATCTAGGCAGGTGTTGAAAGCTTCGAGTTTGGTAATTTCACTACGAAAACTACTATGGGAAATAATTATTCTTTCAGTTTCAGCATCGAGATTACATTTACAATTAGGGTTAAAATTTGCTTGAATCTTGACAAATATAATGATACCTAATGAGCCTGTGATGTTTGTCAGAACACCAGAATTGTTGACAAACGTTTTGAACACCCAAGCTTTAAGTTTAACACAGATACAACGCGTCAACTCGGTCCATGTTAAACTTAAAAGTAAAACTAAGAGTAAGAGAGCTAACCTGGATTCAGACTGTGCTGGGCTTTGTTGACACTGTTCCTCGGCCTGGGCTTTGACTTCTCCATGTTATGCTTCTTCCTTGCCATCTTGATTAATCGGACGGTGACAAAATGATGAAAATTGACCAAATATACACACTACTTATCTACAACACAACTTTCGGCCAGCCACGTGCGGCCATGAAGGGAAGTGAAGGGTTATATAAAGTTATGACTCACTTCTTGTCGTGCGACTGATTATGATTGCATATTATTCGGCTAATTTTAAAATAAAATTTGATTAATGAAAAATAATATCACAGCATTCTGTGGTATGTTAATAAGTTTTCGTTTTGTTTATAAATTGTTGATTATCCCCCTGGCCACCACGCCGCTGCGATCAAAGTTCACTTTTTCTGTCAGTCAGCTGAGGTTAAACGGTATCGAACTTCGACCATGGCAGCAAATACAGGGTAGGAAGATTTCGTCTTATTTCTGAGATTGGGGCATTGCTTTGCATTCATTGCTCATACTTGCAACGTTATTTTCGATTGACAGCACACCTGTGCCTGTGGACTGTGTGGTTTTGTCGCAGGAAGCAGCGGACAGGTGCGTTGCCGTGCAGAATGTTGTGTCCTCTGGACTGTAATGCAAATATGGCGCATTTCTCACTCTTTCGCACCGAGGGTCACATCTCAAGTATATGCTTGGCTTTTTTTTGTATGTGCAACTTTGTGATCAACGTTAACTAATGCATGTGGCTTTTTCTCTCAACTTTGATCAAGTCACGTAACTCGGCCTTGGCTTTGAGTCGGGTCGTCTCGCCCGCCCCGTGACCGCTCGAAGCGGGACCTTCGATAGCTATGCCGAGGAAGACCAACCCTTTTTGTATCCGGTTTTTGTTTTTCAACGCAGAAAACCAGGGGGCGGGGGGACCCGCCATAGTGAAGAAGGAAACTGGGTGTTCTGTGGTTAAAAGCAATAAACAGATTTTTTAAAAAGCTGGATCAATTTCGGGTGGAGTTTTTTAATCAACACAATTTTTCTTATTTGCTGTTCCCCTTGAACCTTGAAGGCAAAACTTTTGTGCCGCGCCGAAGGACGCCCCATTGTTTCCAATCACGTCGGTGCTGTCGATGGCCATCCGGAAACAAGGCCCCAAATTTGCCCCCTGACAAGGCCTTTGCGCCCTAAGGATTGTGGTGTTCGCCAACATTCGTCCATTGCAAGCGACAACCTGCAGTGATCCAGCACACCGCGGAAAGGTTACCGTGGGAACCTATTTTTAAAAACCTAAGCTGCCAGCCTAAAAGACAAGGAAAGGCCTGAGAGTTAAAGAAGTTATGCGACCCTTGCGCCTTGGCTCTGAAGACCAAGGGGATGCAATTGTCAAGGTTAACAGACATCTTGTTTTGCTCAGGCAATGCAATCAACCAATGGTACAATACTGGTATATAGCAGAAAAAATGGTTGCCATTTGTTTGCCTGGTTTGGGCGGGAAACTAGTTGCAGCCTCTCCCAAACAACGCTTCCGGAACCCACCCCCACCCAGCCACTCACTTCCCCACACACCTTCCTGTCTCTTTCCCCACCTCCCTCCCTCGCAGCAGCTAGTCTTTTTACCTTCCCCCCTCCCTCATTCCCTACCTACCTTCCTACTGATGTACCTCCCTCCCCAGCTTCCTACCTACCTACCTACCTTACTACCCACCCACCCACCTCACCCACCCACCTCACTCACCCACCTCACCCACTCAACCCACCCACCTCACTCACTCACTCACTCACTCACTCACTCACTCACTCACTCACTCACTCACTCACTCACTCATCACTCACAATACCTCACCTCACCTCACCCATTCACTCACTCACTCACTCACTCACTCACTCACTCACTCACTCACTCATTCACTCACTCACTCACTCACTCACTCACTCACTCACTCACTCACTCACTCACTCACTCACTCACTCACTCACTCACTCACTCACTCACTCACTCACTCACTCACTCACTCACCTCTCTACCTCCCAACCTCACTGCCCTGTTCCCTAAATAAAACCTCGACCTCCACCCACCACCTACTACTCCATACCTACCCACCCACCTACCCACCCACCCACCTACCCACCCACCTATCTACCAATTTCCCTCCCTCCCTATCATCCTCCTCCTCTTCTCCCCCGTCACCACTCCTTCCCACGCTCAAACTGCCATCCTCCCTCCCTCCCTACCCACCCACCTACCCACCTACCTACCTGCAGACATACCTACCCATCTACTTACCCACATACATACCTACTGACCTATGGACCCACTTTAGTGTGTTCAAAAGTGCAGAGATGCAGCCTTGGGCAATATGTTTAAATGGCATTGCCTCTCCACACTCCAGGGTGTACAACTAGGTATACTGGGGGCTGCACCGTGGAAACTGCAGATGAAGGTCCCCAGGCAAAGTGGTTTTTATCAGACATTAATAAAGATTATAATGATGATATTAGCCATGCATTTTGATTCAAAGTGATAAAGGATGGTCTATCAGCATAAAGTGAAACAGTGTCATGGAGGACTAGGTAGGATGTTTCAATAAATACTTACACCTGTGCCTGTCGCTGTTGGCTGCTGTCAAAGAGGCAGGGGTCAGTGCTTGCCCTGTATTACATTGACACAAAACACAAATGGCTTTACAGTGAAGTCAGATAGCATTGTGGAACACTCATGACCAAAATTTACAAATGAATGTATAATAAAACTCTGACTACAAGTACTAAAGGGATCACTCGATTGATAGCTCACTTGATAGGAGCTTTCGGCTGTTCTCCAGCAGCCTTTTATGGCATAGAAATGGTAAACTGGGGTAGCTTGTTGGATGTCAACTAGGCAGGATTTTGCTGCAAATGCTGATGCCTCTGCTGCATTTGATTGCTGCAGTGGAGGAGGCAGGGGGCAAATGCCTGCCCTGCCTTGTGGACATCCGCAATGAGGAGCAGGTGCAAAAGGCGGTGGAGGAGACTATTGCCAAGTTTGGGGGCATTGACATCCTGGTCAACAACGCCAGTGCCATCAGTTTGACTGGCACTCTGCAGACAGACATGAAGAAGTACGACCTCATGAATGGCATCAACGCCAGGGGCACCTATCTCTGGTGAGTGCTTCTTGCTTGGCATGGGCTCATGAAAGCTAAGTCAAAGGGTTTTCATAATGATTTGCATCTTTTTTATATTGATATATTAAAATCTGACCTGTTTTCACAAACTGAACCTACACTCGCAAAAATGAGATTTTGGGGTATTTATATTTTCAAAATCAGCAAAAAATTATCTTTCATTTGATATAAAAATTAAATTTCTACTTCAAAAACTGTTTAAGTTATACTCACTCAAAGAGAGGTGGTGTGCTGACGGCTATTTTGAGAAATCAAGGGTTAACAAATTTAACAACTTTATCCACATATTTTCTTCAGCAAAGGGGCCTTTTTAATGCATGCATCAGCTCAAAATTTGGCAGGTTGGTAGAGAAAATCTCTTTCTGAACATTGAATGATAAATAAATGGAAAAGTATTTGATCTTGACAAGAAAGGATTGTTAAATAATATTAATTATTATTTAACTAAAAATGCAAAATAGAGCAAGAGAATGTGTCGGCATGCATGAAATAAAAATAATTAGGGGAAATTAAATAGAAGCTTTTTTTAAACATGCATGCAAGCTTGAAAAGAAGATAAAACAAATAATCGGCACTGGGAGAGGATGCAACTTTGATTGAGTCCGGACTTTCTGGAGTAATCCTGGCACAGCATCGTCACTGTCTATGCTGTCTGCCGCAACTTCAGCTAAAACACCGACACTAATAAGCGGTTGGTCAATCTCCGCATCCAATGGATCATCTGCTTTGTAGCCAATCTCATAACTTTCCTCCTCCCCCTCACTTTCTTCATCGGTAATACTGGGAAAATATTCCTTGGTAATCCAGTTACGGTTACCAGAGGAAAAAACAGTCAAAAATGGGCTACCTGAGATGAAGTAAATATTTTTCTGCTAATGGGTAGGTGCAATAAAGTGCATATTTTGGTGTTTTTTAAGCTGAAAAGAAACTGTCCAACATATGGTATCAAAATGAAGTGTATATATAGGATTCAGTTTTGCCAAAATGTGATAATGCACAAAATCCACCCTCATCACCTTTGTCAGTCACTACTGCATTTTTGCTGCATGCGAGTTACACTCAGTTCATGAAAATGGGTCACAAATGTGCTCTTGATATATAATTTTTCTTCTAAAAGATTTGCTCTTTACTTGCTTAGGAGTGGCATGCATATCAGGTCAAATGCTGAATTTTTCACTTGCTCAGAAAAAGTTTTCTTCAACTGGGTATGAGATGTATGCTTTCATTGGAATCTGGGAAGGAGAATTTACCCACACTTAATTTTGCCATTAATTCACCGCTTGTGTTCTTTGACTTGTTTTAGAGTCAGTTTCTTGTTTCTGTGAACATTTATTTCAGTTGACACTTTGTCTAAAATTTCTTTCCATTCCTTTCTGTAGGTCATGCAAATTCATGGTCAGAGGTTGCTTCCTTTTCAGTTCCCGAATTTGCCTTCCATATCTGCTGAAAGGAACTAACCCCCACATCCTTAACATCAGCCCGCCCCTCAACATGAATGCCCACTGGTTCAAGGGTCATGTGGGTGAGTACTTTTGTTGTGGTTGGTGTATTATGAAAGGTGTTTATATGAGTGTCCCTCAAGGACCTGAACAGCAACACCAACACTGCAATGCATCTGATTTCTGTCATACGCGTTCCTGTGGTACACTTGCTTCACCAGGATGGCCAGTCCAGGGTAAGCGACTCACAAGATCAATCATATGGTCGACACGGCTAAGACAGTGTACTTCAATGCAAAGATATGTGCTTCTACCACTTGCGGTCAATTATTTTCCATCACGAACATGCTCATGAACAAGACCCGTTGTACTACCCTCCCTTCTTCACCAATGTCGCTGTTACCTCAGATGTTTTGCGACTTTTTTGTGTCCAAGGTGTCCGATATTCGAAGCAACATTGACATGCCTGCTGATGCAGGTGCGCCTGTTAGTGATGACCCAATATCCTTCAGGGGTACTCCCCTCCTTCAGTTCAGCCCGGTTGAGGCTAGTGCGGTCCTCAAGACCATCTGCAGTATGAACCCTACCTCCTGTGACCTTGACCCTGTTCCCACACCCCTCTTAGTTGAGTGCATTGATGAGATTCTACCTGTCCTGACACAGATGATCAATGATTGCTTCCAGACTGGCACCTTCCGTAGTGTTTTTTAAGCCGCTCTTGAAGAAGCAGGACCTGGATCCAAACAATCTTAGTAATCATAGGCCAGTCTCCAATCTTTCTTTTCTGTCAAAATTGTTAGAGAAGTTAGCTTTGCAGCAGCTGCTGGAGCACGTGTTCCAGTATGACCTTTTGGCCCGTACCGTGCAGGGTGGATGACCCTGAACAAGCTCCAACTCAATGACTCTAAAACTGAAGCACTCCTGGTGGACGGCGGAGGCGAATCGGATCAGGCCCTCAAACTAACCATTGGTCACAGTGACATTGTCTTCTCTCAGTCTGTTAGAAATTTAGGCATCATGTTTGACGATGACCTGTCAATGAGAGCTCATATCAACAAAGTCTGTCAGTTAGCATATTATGAGTTAAGGAAAATTAGTACTATTCGTCATTATCTTTCTCAGCAGGCCACCAAAACGCTCATCACATCACTTGTTCTGTCTCGTCTCGACTATGGAAACTCTCTTCTCGCTGGCATCCCTGACACTCTGCTTAACAAACTCCAGAAAGTTCAGAATTGCGCTGCTAGGCTAGTTTTTTGATGTCCCAAGCGTACCCATGTCTCTCCACTCCTACATACACTTCACTGGCTCCCCATCTCTCAGAGGATAGATTATAAACTTGCTACTTTGTGCTTCAAGGCCATCAACAACACCACACCACACGCTCTTACAGAAATTCTTACAGTCTACACGCCCTCCAGATCTCTACGCTCAGCTGCTGACTCTAGAATACTTAAGGTCCCCCGCCGTAACAAGAAAACTCAAGGACAGCATGCCTTCTCCTATATTGGACCTGTAACCTGGAATAGTCTCCCTCTCTCAGTCCGTCATTCTGACACTCTGCCCCAGTTCAAAAGGGCTCTAAAGACCCACCTCTTCCGATCCGCCTTTCCCGCTGAGCTGCTTTGCCTTACTTGACCTTGCCTGCAAGTGCTGTGTATATTGTATAGTTTGTTCTATTGGACTTTAGTTTTTGTTTTGTTTATGTGTGTAGTGTGTGAGTTTTTGTGGGAATGAGGTGTTGAGCAGTTGTATGAGTGTTGATTCTTTGGATTGTAAACGCCATGAGCTTGCCTGTCAAGGGAAGGTATGTGCGTAAATAAACTATATTATTATGTGTTGGTGTTCAGGTCCTTGAGGGACACTATTGTGCTGCCTGCAAGGCTTGAGCCACCTTCACTACAACTGCAGCACCCACCCCCCTGTGTCCCACACGTGGGTGAGCCTTTTGGCCTCATCAGTCACCTCTGGATCCACAGTCACAGTCACATATCTTCTTCCTGATGCTGATGTCTTGTTCATCATCGACACATTATTATATCTTTTTTTGCTGAGCATGTATGTAATGTACTGATGAATGGTGATAAGTGATGAATTTTAAGAAATGAACCAGGCCATCAACTGCATGTTAAAAATACTTGTGTTTTTTTCACTTTCTCAGACTTGAACAAATAAGGAATCTGAAACATAATCATGATAACATCGTAATGTGCCAATTCTCTTAAGGAATATCACATTTATACATGGGAGATAATTTTAAAAGTGTTTTATGTTTTAAGTTTTAAGTTGATGTTGGGCATGTCTTCTGCTATGAAAAATTATTTGTCTTTACTCTGATGACTGCTGTGCCAGTGGTGACTTTTGCTTCTGCTAACTTGTGCTTTGTTGCCGGCATGTGCATGTGTGGCAATGAAAAGTGTCTGTATATTGTTATATTTGGTAACAAGTATTGCCTTTGGTATACATTTCTTCATCTGCGGAGGATGCAGGAGAGGTTGCCAGTCCAGGATTGGACTGGTCAGTCACTCCAGACGCAGCCCATGGGCGACGTAAATCACCAGGCCAGAAACCATGGTCTCTCAAGACTGACAGATGCCAACAACAGACAATTTGTATAATATTTGTATGATTCCTGTTGGTGTATTGTTGGTTTACTATGGCTGAAGTAGCTGAATGATGTGTGTTGCAGCATACACAATGGCCAAGTATGGCATGTCCATGTGTGCCCTGGGAATGGCAGAGGAGTTCCGTGGGGATGGCGTCGCTGTCAACGCCCTTTGGCCGCGCACAGGTTGGAAAGTCTTGAAATTGTAGAAAGAAGCATTTGATTGTATACGTTCTCACTACTATATTTGTGTGTGTGTGTGTGTGTGTGTGTATGTCTGTGTGTCTGTGTGTACATGTGTGTTTTTGTCCATATGTGTGTGTGTTTGTCTATGTGTGTGTTTTTGTCCCTGTGTGTGTTTATATTCAGTTTAACTTTCATTGATTCATGTCATGGGGTCAGTTGAGATGAGTAACCAAAATTAATATCTATTTTCAATTGAGATCTTTTTGGTCATTTCTGTCTCTGTAGCACTGTTGCCACCTCACTCCAGTAGGCTGATGTCACTCTCTGCATCTGCCTCTAGGCATCTACACAGCAGCCATGAAGATGATTGGAGGGGGAGATGAAGTTGCCAAGCAGTGCAGGAAACCAGAAATCATGTCAGACGCTGCCTACGTCATCCTGTGCAAGGACAGTGGTAGCTTTACTGGGAACTTCTGCATCGACGATGAAGTGCTGCAGCAGTTCGGCATCACAGACATGGCCCAGTATGCCTATGATCCCTGTAAGTGTGAGTGCATGTATGTGTATGTGTGTGGTGGGTCATGTGTGTTTGCATGTTTTTGTGTGGTGTGTGTGTGTGTAGTTGGTCATGTGTGTGTGTGGATGTGCGAGTATGTGTGTGTGTTTGTGTGTGTGTGTGTATAGTTGGTCATATGTGTGTGTGGATATGTGAGTGAGGGAGTGTGTGTGTGTGTGTGTGTGTGTGTGTGCATGCATCTTTGTGCTTGAGAACTTATGTGGATGTGCATACTTACTCATATGTGTGCATTTAAATTGTGTGGCACTGTGTTGGCATGACTGAAAATTCAAGTCTCCCTTTGTGGATTTGTGAAAGCAATTCCTGTATTGAACAATCTTTCTCTTTTCCATGATTTACCTTTTTCTTTTTGGAAGACCACCCTTACACTTCTCTCTTTCTCTGCTGCCTGACAGCTGCCAAGCTGTTGCCGGACTTCTTCCTGGACGTGCCACCAGAGTCACTGCAAGACCAGATGGTGCAGGAGGGGGCCAAGCCTGCCTTCACAGTGGAGAAGTCGGGTGGCGCTGGTGCCCCAGGCGGCGTGGAGGGAACCTTCAAGACCATCTCCCAGCTCCTCAATGAAGACATGGTCAAGAAGATCAATGGTGTCATCCAGTTCCAGCTCTCAGGTAGGGAATGGGATAAAGCAAGAAGGTCTGGTGGAAAGGAGTGTGGAAAAAGACTTGAAAACACTCATGTGATGTTGGACATTGCCATGCAAGGCAAGACAGAGAAGTCGGCATCAGGCATTGTTTAATGGAGATCGACATGTGGTTGAAAGACAGGACCAGTGAAAGTTAGCCTCCTTCTTTCCCATTGCAGGAGATGCAGACAAATCAGGATGTACAGTTAGTACCTTTACAGACCAAGCATTGAAGAATTGCTGATTATTACTCAGAGCCCGCTTACAATGATTCTCCAAGAAACACTCAAATACTGCAACTTCTTCGGAAATTATATGTCATAACACATTGCATGATAAAGCAGCTATACAAGTGGCCACACTATGCCTTCAAGTGCAGTGCATACGGACTGGGTCACACCAGCAATTTTCAGCACAGTATCAATGAAATCCTTTGGCTTTCTTGTTTGTTTCTCTCCATCTTCCATTGCCACACTGCGGATGTAGACAAGACCCCAGGCAAGGAAGAGGGCAGTGGTTGCGTCCAATGTCATTGCAGCCTTGTTCTTGTTCTGTTCTGCATTCTGTGCAACTCTGAACTTTCCAGGCAGTGAAGAAGGCAGTCAGTACCAGTGTGACATCACTGTTGTGACGTCTGCATTCTTTTTGACACTGAATATCTTGCCTTACTTCTTTGCCAGGCAAGGAGGTAGGCAGCTTTGGTGTGACATCACAAATGTGATTTTCAGCATTCTTTGTGACTAAGTGCTATTCCAGGCAAGATGGAAAGCCAGTGGCACTTTTGTGACATCATTGTTGCGATGTGAATCAGCTTGAGACTCATACAGAGATATTAAGCCACTGTATTAAATAAATACCTTTACTTTTATCTTCAATATTCAGCAATCTTTGTGACTATGATCACCGTGCCTTGCCTCTCTTCCAGGCAAGGAGGAGGGCCAGTGGTTCCTGGACTGCAAGAACGGGGAGGGGTCAGTGGGGAAGGGCGAGGCCCCAGGTGGGGCGCAGTGCACCATGATCCTGGACAGCGACAACTTCACCAAGATGTTTGCAGGCAAACTCAACCCCACCACAGCCTTCATGTCCGGCAAGCTCAAGATCAAGGGCGACATGGGCGTGGCCATGAAGCTGGAGAAGCTCATGGCTCAGATGCGGTCGCACTTGTAGAGTGGTCCCCATGCTGTGGAGCCGACCTGCCTGCAGAATGGGCAGTGCTGGGAACAAGGTGTGAGACAGGGATGGGCAGATCATATGTGTAGCATGTGTGTAGTGGAGATGGGTGCACAGTGCAAGTCCATGTTGGGTGGGGGGTGTTTGCAACTTGTCTGTCTTGTTGACGGAAAGTTCACCTGAGCACCACTTCCAGCCCTTGCAAGCGAAGGCAGGGAGTCATTTTCAGTCCAGTTTTATATTGCTTTGTACATAATTTGTCAGAGCTATTATTGATATTGTGTGCATCATTTGACTGACAGCATGTGATGAATTTAATATTTGAAAAAAATTGGTGAAGGCCAATTTGTTCATTATGTTTTTCATCATTGGGAAGAAGACAGTTTTTGCCAAAGGCATGATTGATTGAATAGATTGCAAACTTGTAAAATAATTAAGTATTGTGGAAGGAAGCATTTGAAAAATTGTGTGGGGGTGGGTGGGGTGTCTTAAATATTTTCATACATGAAACCCGAAGAAGAACAACCTATTTATTCCCCATTGCAGGGATTTTGAGGTGACCACATCTGCTCACAAATGTGATTGTATTTTAATTTTAACCACTGCCTCTGGTCAGATTAAATCTGAAGGATTTTCCCTGGTGAATGGAGTCTGACTGTATTGTGCTCTGTAAATTTCCAGATTGCCTGTGATGCCTGTGATTGCCCAAATGGGTTGATAATAATGAAGCAAATTGTATGTTTAATGGCAGTTTTGCCGTTTCATATGGACGCCTTTGTGCACTGAGTAGTTGTTTTTCACGCCAGAACTTCAGTCCTTATCACAAGAACCTTCACTGCAGGGGTAAGTCTTTCCAGCAGCAATTACCCCAGCCATCTTGGCATGCAACTAAGTTCTTGCCAGCGCAAGGTTGATGGAAATAAAGAATTTTTTACCTGAACACAGTTTTTGCTATTGCTTCTTAACAGTGCCTGTAGGCTTGATTGGTTAAGTGGTTTTAACAAGGAGTCGGTGCAAGAAAACACTTGAGACAATCACTTGCTTGACACTATTTTCCCCCTCATCATGACACAGGACACCTTTGGAGATAGAGCACTTCTTTAAAGCAACCCTACTGCTCTGGCAAATCATTCAGACTGCTTGTTGGACACATTTAACAGAGTGGACTTACAAGTGTCTCTTGACAGGTAGATTAGTAATAAGACAAAGTTTTGCGGTCTATCTAGCACAATGCGCCAAGCAGAACAAGCCAATCTTGTGTAATTTGTTTGCAAGCTTGAGTGCATTCAGATATTTTTGGCCTATATCTGGTCAACGAAGTGCCATTTCCTGCATGGATAATGTATCTATATTACTCTTGAATTGCCAGCACTGCAATAGAAGGAACTTGAATACAATTCAGTGCAAGTTGTGGACTGTTCATGGGTTCACAAGGTACACTTAAAAAGGGGAGACCTGGCAGCTACAGTACACGTTGTTGAGCAAATCTTTTTGTTCAAATGTTGATGCTGATTCTTGGTTCAGTTAATTTAGAAGAAACGAAGAAAAATAGTTATCTGGTATATTTGTGAGAATAATGATAGTGATATGAAGGAAATGGGGAAATTTATGTAATTTTCAAGAAATCAAATAAAAGATCAAGAGACTACATATCAACTTCTAACAAACTTTAATTTGCATAAAATGATGTTGCTCATGAACTTGCATAAAGACATCTTGTCTATCTAGTATCTTAATCTTTAAAAAAACTGACCTAGAATTTCTGTTTGTCTAAGGCGTGAAATTCTGATAATCCTCAGCAAATGCAAAATTTACCAAAGGTTTTTATAAAAAAAATTATCACTGTATGATTCCAGACTACTCATCTGTCTACAAAATAAATATTTTAAAGAGCAGAAAGAGAATAGCAAAAATACAAATTTTAAAATAATTTTTCCAGCGTGAAAAGTTGACATTCCAAGAAATCAGCTGACAAACTTATTGGAATGTTCCTTGTGACTGAAGGACTTGCGGTCAAGTGTACAGCTGTATTTCAGTTTTGCAGTCCCCTGCTATGAGTCTTAACATCTTCCAGTGATAAGTTTTCTAAATCAACAAAGTAAGCCCAAATTGTCGATTTCCACTGCTGTGTAGCCCCTTAAATAAGATTTCAAAATGGCAAGGGAATGGTAATTAACGCTTTCCTGCTGGCTTTAAGTTTTGACAACTCCTCTGTAAGCTGTACAATGTACAGATAGCTTTGATTTGTCGTATTAAAAATTCCTGGGGGTAGTTTTACTCCTTTAAAGTAATTTGCCACTAACCAAAACTATGAAATGTCATGTTAATATGGCGAAGATAAAGGTGGGATTTTATATGGTGACTTATCACCATGTCTGGTATTCAAACTGCTTTACTTACCCGTGATTGCTAGGTCACATGATTAATCCTTCACTGGCTCCTGACATCAAACACAGTGATGGATAAGAGGCACACACTCAAATACCGGCACCAACTCTGTTCCCTCGGAAGTATTCCAATCCAACGTTCATGGCCACAAATAAGGGTTAATTGCACTACAGTATGCCATCACCACCCTCACAGGTACCTGGTTTTACTCCTGGGTAGGGAGAATGCAATTTAAGCACTTTGCACAAGGATGCAACTCTAGAACAGCACCTTCGAATGCTGCACCACTAGCCACAAATAACTGCAGGTCAAGTGTACTAACCACGCAGTCATAGATTTGTACTGATGAGACCTTACCACAAAAGACAAGGAAACGTGATCTATATTCCGCCGTCTTTATTTTTCTTAAGTATTCTTTTTTACGTAACAATGAAAACTTTATTTACAATAATCCATCAAGTTTCCTTATCATAATGAACAAGATTCACATTCTCAACAACAAAACAAACTTTTAACATATTTGTAATAATTCTTCCCTTGAGATTTAACAGTATCATACAAGAACCTGAGATTCTCAGATGATTTTGATGGTGATCTGTGGCACAGTCCACGCTATAGGTTGATGAACCAGCAGGATAGCATCCAGGAAACATGGTTATTCTATCTGAAATAATGCTCATCCTATCACAATTAGCATTTGATTCTCTTCCAATGGAGAAATGAAATAAAAAGTCTCTAAAGAGAAACTTTAGAGGCTGTTGCACATCATTGAAATAATGAAAGTTCTTTAAAAGATGCTGATCATCCAATCAAAGCAGTTTGCTCTCTTCCACAACAGAACTGAAATGACAAGATTTTTGGAAGAAATTGGTCATTATTCTATCACACACTGTGTTTATGACTTCCTTTCATTTGAGACATGAGAAATGTCTTAATGAAAATAATGATTACACAAGGAGACATTATGCTCATACTTTCACACTGCTTTAGACTTGGGTCTCTTGGTGGCCTAGTTAACGACATGATGACCACCCATCTTTTTGTACTTTGACTGTCACTTCTGAAAGCACATGTTCTTGCCTATTGTGCCTGACAAAACCCTTTATGGTAGAAAATGTCAACCTTTCATTCATCTTGTATCCCACTGCCTTCTAGTCAATTTGCATCCTTTTAATAAGTCCAAGAACTTTACCTCACGTTGGATCTTTGATCTCTTATTGACCTGCATTGACAATACACACATACACCCACACACGCACGCGCGCACACACACACACACACACACACACACACACACACAGAGGCACAACGAATTGTGTAGGGTGGTCCTCTTAACAGTCATATGACATACTCTGAGAAATGATGCTCCTTCTACCACACTTTGGTTTTGACTTTCTTCCAGAATAGCAAGGAGATGATCAGACTTAGGAACAACATGTAGACAGAGATGATGGCCAGGGCGGTGGCGTTACTGGTGTACACAGTGGCCACACACATGTTGACCAGTCCTGTCAGAACGTTGGCCAGCAGGAAGTACAGCAGTCCATTGTAGTTGATTGCAGTGGGCAGACAAAACAGTGCTTGGGCTTGACTCTCAGGTGGCTTTCCTGAAGTAAAAACATCATGGATTACGCAGTACTTCTCTGGCCACCATGCATCTCAAGAAACAATGGACTGTTCAGTGGAGTCACAATAGTGAGCAGTGACGGCTATGGCTGAAACGTGCCTCTCTCCAGTGGCAGTCTCTCCCACTTCGGGAGCACATTGAACTCATGAAGCAGAGGCCACTAATCACAGTTTCCGCCTTTGCCTCTTCTTCTAAAGCTGACCCCAGTGAACTCTATGCCCACAGACTAGGCGTGTCTCCAAGATCCTCATCCTCTGCCATCAACTCCAAAGTAAAAGACAGAGGACCTGCATGATTCCCAAAGGCCAATGCCCAAAACGTTTTACCCTTTACTAAACCAGATATTCCTACACCTTCAAGTGATGGCCTTTGATTTCATTTCCATAACCTCATTCTTGACAGTTTTAACGTACCGAGCTCAAGCCCTCTGCTAATGATGATGCACCTACCTTGATTCCATCTAGTAACTTGACAGCTGTGAACAGTTCTAAATGACATAAATTTTTCTCATGCAAACGACTTCATTGTGGTTCATTTTACCATATCATCGGTTGTAAGTCGCAAATGATCATGGATGAGATGGGGATAATCTGAGCTCCTTCTGTCAGCAATCTTCCCTTGAGATGTGATAAAGGCAGCATACTTCTGGCTCTGCACTGAACATTTCATGAAGAGTGCAAGGTAGCACTTAAATGGTGTTGTTGCTTATGTGTTCCATCAACAGAATGGGTAGTTGGTACATTTTCTAAGCAAGTTGTCAACTGTAGAAAAAAAATATATATAGGATGATTTTACATTGAAACTTTTGTTCTCACACCTAAGTCTCCAACAGTTAATTAAAATCTTCATCCCTACCCAAATGAACTAACTAGCCATGAGCTTCCATAGACACACAAATTTGTACCTGTTTGGTTCTATTGGAACTTTTTGTTTCATTCACACCAACAGATTACTCTGAACCACTGGTAGACATGTCTATCTGACAACAGTTTATGAATATTACAACATTATTCGGCAGCCTTTGTAGAGATGCTGCTGTGACTCACCAGTGCTTGCAGAAGAGGAGAGAGCTTCAGGCACAACATCCTTGTCATGGCCAGTCATGATGTGGCAGGCAGCCACTATGAGATCTCCAAGCAGGTACACAGCCATCAAGTGAACATTCAGGGCCAGCTGGGTAAAAAGTTGGACCAAGATCTCAACTTTCTTTCAATGATCTCTAGTTCCTTCTGGCCTCAATTGCTGTGTATATATTATGGAATAAGACTTGTGTTGGTCAAACACTGAGAAACATTGTTTCCTTTCAATTAATGAGATGTGATGACAGCATAAAGTCAATTGAAACTATTCCTACTGAATTCCTTTTCAGGAAGAGCTACTTCATTTACAAATACATCTTTGGAGGTTTATTAGTTTGTTTGATTGCCTCCTTACTAGTTTATTGAAGTCCATCAGGTAATTCTCCACATTCTATTGAAATGGCAACAAAAGATATCTTTAAAAGACTTTAAGAAAGTTTCATTTCATCACAATTTGGTCGCGCAATATTTGTTGGTTCCATACAATACATTTGCTTTGAGTCGCACGCTCGCACACACACACACACACACAATGCATAAAATGATTCATCAAACAATAAAAAATCATCAAGATAAAAAATACAAAAACCAAGGGCAGGAAGTCTCTTGAGATGAGCCACTGACCATCCACAGGACGTAGGCAGCGTTGGCAAGACGACGAGAGGTGGTCTCCACACTGGTGTCCACCACCCACTGTCCAAGCCACAGCAGCACAGACAGCAAGGCCAGCATCAGCAGCAGCCGCACCCACTCCCGCATCATGCATCTGCCAACAGGGATGCTGGCTATTAAAAACTTTCAAACATGAGTATTGATGGCAGGCATTAGTGCCTACAGGTTCTTAAGTCCAAGAAAAGCATGAGGGTTCATGAGCACTTGCTGCCAGTGACCCTCTATGAGTACTTCAGCAACTTCCGATCACATTTCACTGCCATGTTGGGAAATGCAGCTCACGACTGGTAGGTTCAAGGACACTGAAAGTGGAGATCATGGATTCACCCCCTGGAAATGATGATGGACTCCTTTTGTCATTTCAACTGTGGCCATGTCGTCTTTATGAGCCATCACACCACATCTGTGTAGGCTCAAGTCAAATTTACAGGATATAATACAAGTCATTCAACAGTGGAGCATAATACTACAGAACATTTTACAGTGGAGTATAGAATTACAGGACAATATACAATGGAAAACAGCATTACAGGACATTATAGTATAATTTATACAGTGGAGCATAACATTACGGGACATTATACAGTGGAGCATAACATTACGGGACATTATACAGTGGAGCATAACATTACGGGACATTATACAGTGGAGCATAACATTACGGGACATTATACAGTGGAGCATAACATTACGGGACATTATACAGTAGAGCATAGCATTACAGGACATTATACAGTGGAGCATATTATTACAGTACATTATAGTGGAGCATAGCACTACAGGACATTTTACAGAGGAGCATATTATTACAGGACTTCAAAGAGAGAAGCACACACTATAATTAGTATAAATAAGCTTGTCAAACAAGTCTACCTTGTGGAGAAGACAAGCTGCCCCAGCCTGACACCAGCCAGGTAAATAGCCAGGTATCCCAGACAGGAGTAGACCCCCTCCCTGTTGGCATCAATCACTCCCCGTCTGCCCCCCCTCCCATCCACTCCCCACTGCAGGTAGCCACTCAAGCCCCCCAGGGTCAGCCAGGCCTGGTACAGCACCGCTACCACCACTGCCAGTCTGCCACTGTGTCTGGCTCCACAGACAGACAGGACTGCTGTTGCTAGGACCTGGAAATATGGAGTATTAGCATTAGCAAGATAAAGATGGTTGGAAAGGATTTTGTGCTTCTTGATTTTAATGTGTGCTTGTGTGAGTGTGTGTGAGAGATTGTGTGTGTGTGTGTGTGTGTGTGTGTGTAAGTGTGTGTGTGTGTGTGTGTGTGTGTGTGTGTGTGTGTGTGTGAGAGTGTGTGTGGGTGTGTGCATGTGCATCTTTTCTTTCATAGTCAGATGCTAGAACTGTTCGAGAATCATTTAATTCATTTTCAACTGAATTAGTTAGTGTCAGGTAGGACAAAGTGAACATACAATTGCACAAATTAGAAGGAAGTGCCACTTATGCATGGTGCTCCATACTAACTGTACCTAGTTCCTTGCCGCCATTCCCACACCACCCAGCCAGGGATGGCCCCAGGGACCAAAGAGACTCCAACAACAGGACATCCACTCTGGAAGATCAAGACTGCAACCCAGGCTCATAAACTGGTCACCTAACCCCAAATTCCACACCAAGAAACTTCTCCTCACCTATCTACCAATCAACCAGAAAAATCAACACCCAGCCTCTACTCACATTTCCTCTGGCAAGAGGATCTTAAACTGCACATCGGCATCTACTAAAAGAAAAAATATATATGTGCCTTATTCTCTCCTCCCTCCCTTCTTTTCCTCCCCCTCTTCAACCATTCTTCTAGAGAAACTCTTTCTGATATGGGATGGTGTAAGAATGGCAGCAAGAGACAGCGTACGGTGTTGTGGGACATTCCATGTTCACCAGATACCCACTCCACAGCAATCTCACTGGCTGTCCCCACTCTGAACACTGCAAGCAAGGTGAATATTCTAGTGTTCCTACCTTGACTGCAGCCAGTGTGAGAAAGAAGTTCCAGTGTACGCCATACTCTGTGACATGCTCTGGGTAGCCGGTCATCTTTACAGCCAGGACCCGCATTCCTCCCAACACCAGGAGAGGAAGAACCGACGTTATAGACTGCATCAACTGCCTGAGGTAGTCTTCCACTGACCTGCAGAAAGAAAGCTAAGGTGAGATACCTCTATCACAGCATAATGGAGTGACAAGACTGAAAAATAATGTGCACCACTGATCCATGACTTAGAGTTAGATGGAGTTTGTGTATCAAATAAAGCACAATTTTAAATAAAGGAAATGTTTCTCCTTTTCCACTCATCTCCTTCTAATCCATTCCACCTGTAACATTGAAAAAAAAGCAGCTCGATCTGTCACATAAAATAAATGTTGCATAGAAAATTGTTGGGCATCTAGATTGGACATGCCTAATGATAAAAACCTCAACCTATTTCAACAAGATGTCTCATCACCAACCTGTGCAATCAGCAAGAAGATGAGGAATATTGGAGGTTTGAACTTAAAGGTCATGTTTAGATCAGGCCAAAAGAAAAAAAATAAGTGTGGTTATGGCAACATGGCAAAAACAACAAAAACAAGGATCAGTAAGTCTGTCTGTACTATTTTTTTAAAAAGATTTTTTTTAATTTACTAGAACTAGAACTAGAACTATAAATCACAATTTCTCCTCAGCTAAAAAATCTGGTTTTTGACTCACCTAGTGGATTTCCTGAGTATTCATAGGGCAGGGAAGATGAGACAAAACACAATTTGTTGATTACCATCAACATTTCCTTTTATAAAATAATTGTTTGCATGAAAAAAAAAGTTTAAGGTTGGTAGAAGTTACTGTTACCATAACAACAACTTTCTTTTTTGGCCTCACAGGGAACTCAAGTGGCATTATGGGACATAACTACAATTGACCCCTGTCTAATCTCTCATCACAAGTTCCTCAATTGAGATAACACTAACAAAGATGGAGAAAAAGTACATATATAGATATAATCACTTAATGGTATACACTGACATACATGTGATTAAGATTTGTTTTACATTTTCTTTGCTCTTTTAGTTTATGGCAGTTCTCAAATTTTTGCCTTGATAGTATGTTTAAACAGAGTCAATGCAGAGGTGAGGAAAGAGAGGGAGAGAGGGAGAGAGAGTTATGCATGCATGGTATTCACACTGTAGTGTCGGGCTAAGTAAATCACAGTTCAGTGCTACAGCCAAACCTCTCCATTCTGACCCAGAGAAGTTTACCTGACTTGCTGACTTTTCCCTCTGGCCTCCAGAGAAACGATGGCATTGGAGATCACAAAAGACCCCACTCCAGAATCCATTAGACCAGAGCCGTACGTCTCTGCCTTGGCATACCTCCTTGGAAATACAGGGAAATCCACTGCAAGGATGGCGATGGCCGTACCAACATTGATGAATGCTCTGTAACAAGTGATGTAAGGTCTTTTGGGGCTCAGCTCTACCGACAGCAGCTTGTCTAGATCAAAGCTCTTTCCAGAATGCTGTCTCTTGTTGAACACTGCCATGAACAGCACTCCTGACACAAGGTAGAGAGTCACCATGATCAGCGTGGCTGAAGCGTTCCAAACGGTCAAAGCCAAAACCATGGGCACCACCAATAGGACGAAGTCGAGCATAAATTTCTTCCTGAAAAGAAATAAAAAAGTTGTTGTGGTGTATCGTGTGGCTTGAAATATGGAGAGTTTGTTCGAAAACCTCCACCCATTATTATCGAACACGCGTCGAAGCGAAAGACAGAAAAGCTAAAGGAAGAATGACCGACTGCATGGGCTTAAAGTATGAGCGAGACAAAGCAGGTGAGATGTAGAAAACAGGGAAGACACACAAGCAAAAGTTTTTTCATCAAGCTAAGGTCTCTATACCCGAAGGGAACCCTTTGCAATCCAAGGAGGAGGAACATATCTCGTGTGAGAACTCCTGCAGCAGGAAGTGTCGTCTGCACACTGATTTCAAACAGACTTGTTCCATTGTGACCAGACACAAAACTTTCGTGGATCTCCTTATAACTCATATCAACACTGCTAAGTGGGACTAGAATGGCTGTTTCATTCACATCGACTAAAGTTAATCACTTTATAGTTTACAATTTCTTTTGTGGGTTGAACAATATCAAACACGTCCGAGCCGCTGGCAGCTTGGAGGGGAGTGTACTCTTTGCAAAGTAAAGGGAAATCACTCGGATTCGGAAAGAAGCTGTGGCATTTTTGTGTCCACACTGGACGTGCGCGTGAGTTACAAATGTTGAAATAATATCCGATTTCATTTAGTCTCATTTTATCCTTTTGATAGTGGTCATTATCAACAACCCCCCTATGTTCGGATAGTGGATGAGATAAATTGCTGTAATTGCAGGCGACGCGTGAAGTCTAAAGTGTGAGGCGATAAATTTATAATTTTACCTTGCACCTGGAGCAGCTGCCTCTCCATTTACCGCTAGTCCAGCAGGAAAGTTATAACATTGTTCAAAATCATGTAGCAAGCTTGGAATTTGGCACGATGGTTTTTAGACCCAGTGGCATTTTTAATTTGACCATGAAAACACACATTCACACACACAAACGCACGCACACGCACACACACACACACACACACAGACACACTGTCTCTCTCTGTCTGTCTCTGTGTCTGCCTCTGTCTGTCTGTCTGTCTGTCTGTCTGTCTGTCTGTCTGTCTGTCTGTCTGTCTCTCTCTCTCTCTCTCTCTCTCGCCAGTCTCGGTAGGTAGGCCTGACCTAAATTTTTTAAGGAGGCCAGATTGAGACAGCACACAGGTGTGTGTGTGTGTGTGTGTGTGTGTGTGTGTGTGTGTGTGTGTGTTCGCGTGCTGAAAAGGCTTCCCCCCTCCCCCCTTAAACAGTACTCTTAGTGAAGATGGGACAGCATGCAGTTTGTTGTTCACATTCAACAATTTTCTCTAAACCCCCCGTTACATAACCACCACTGTTGTGTGTGTGTGTGTGTGTGTGTGTGTGTGTTTGTACATGCATGCATATGTGTGTGTGCATGCGTGTGCGCGGATGTGTACCTTTTCTTTGGATTTCCTAGTCTACATAGCTGCCCTGTGTTCTGTATGTGGTTCTTTTGGACCTTTGGGACTTATGCAAGCGCCTGGGAACTTTTTTCCATTGAAGAAAGTTGGTGGTGTTATTCAACTTATTGATTATTTGATTTTGAGATGATGATGATGATGATGATGATGATGATGATGATGATGATGATGATGATGATGATGATGGTGGTGGTGGTGGTGATGGTGATGGTGAAAATAGTAGTTGTAATAGTGAGCTGATGAGTATGAGTACAATCTTAATGACAACCAAACTTAAATGGACTTTGCAGATATCAGCATGGCAGAGGCAGCAGCAGTGGCAGCAGCGGATGACAAGAAGGGAACTGATGGAAGATCAATCTTGAAAAGGTTTTATGCACTGCAGGAGGAGAGGCTGGTAGTATACAGCTTGTTTGAAGAGTAAGTTCTCAGAAGGACTTTGCTTCTGTTGCACTTTGCCTTCCTTGCAAGCAATCACCTAGGGGACTGTTGTTCTAAGTGTGGATTTCTTTGGTGATGACATTCTGCTGGTTTCAAACTGTTTATTTGCATGTGGAGGTTGAGTCGATCTACTTGAAGTTGCGTGGGGATTTTTATTACACCAGCTTCAAGTACTCATACTTTTCACAGCAACAACAAGCACTTTGGGATAAGTTGATAAATTCTTAACACCAACCCCCCACCTCCACCCCCACCCCCCATCCCATTGTACTGTGCTGTTTAACAGTGTGCTTGAAGTTGAAGTCTAACATTCGTTCTGCCTTATGGTTTAGGCCACACACAAAAAAGATGTGGTTACAATAATATGGGGGCGAAAAAGGATTGATAGGTCAGCTTGATTTTTTGACTCACATGCGAAGCAAAAGTGAGTCTATGTACTGAGCCGTGTCGTCCGTCCGTCCGTCCGTCCGGGCGTCCGTCCGGGCGTCCGTCCGGGCGTCCGTCCGTCCGGGCGTCCGTAAAAAACTTAAACGTTGGATTTTTCTCGGAGACTATTAAGTCTATCAACACCAAATGTGGCATGATGGTGTATGATGACAAGGCCTCAAAAAACATACATAGTGACT
The DNA here is from genome assembly GCA_034096865.1 of Theodoxus fluviatilis. Classification (NCBI taxonomy): domain Eukaryota; kingdom Metazoa; phylum Mollusca; class Gastropoda; order Cycloneritida; family Neritidae; genus Theodoxus; species Theodoxus fluviatilis. The sequence goes on from JAWQFJ010000603.1 coordinate 44,674, forward strand.
TGACCTTGCTTCAAGGTCAAGGTCACAGGAGCCATAAATGTGGTCTCAAAAACAGTCATTTTTCACATTTTCCCAATTTTCTCCCACGTTATTGAGAATGGCGACCTTAGCTACAAGTGGTATATAGGTCAAAGCAAGCCCTATCTTTTGATACCAGTTTGGTTGACCTTGCTTCAAGGTCAAGGTCACAGGAGCTCTTCAAAGTTGGATTGTATACATATTTTGAAGTGACCTTGACCCTGAACTATGGAAGATAACTGTTTCAAACTTAACAATTATGTGGGGCACATGTTATACTTTCATCATGAGACACATTTGTTCACATATCATCAAGGTCAAGGTCATTTTGACCCTTATGAAATGTGACCAAAATGGGGTAGTGAACCACTAAAAGTGACTATATCTCATGGTAGAAAGTGCCAATAAGCACCATTGTGCTTCCTATGTCTTGAATTAACAGCTTTGTGTTGCATGACCTTGGATGACCTTGACCTTGGGTCAAGGTCACATGTATTTTGGTAGGAAAAATGTGTAAAGCATTTCTTTGTGTATGATGTCATTGGTAGGTTTAGTTGTTTGACCTTGACCTTGAAGGTCACCTGAAGGTCAAGGTCATATAAAGGTCAAGGTCAAGCATGTGAGTCGTATGGGCTTTGCCCTTCTTGTTTGTTAATTAGTTGTGTTTTTTTGTGTGTTTTTTTTGTTTTATCTATTCATTCATTCATTCATTCATTCATTCATTCATTCATTCATTCATTCATTTATTCATTCATTTTTTTAAATTTAAAGAAGAGGCTGGATTGAACATAAATAAACATGTATCCTTTGCTGAAGGTTTTTAATTTTTAACTTACACCCCAAGGGCTCATTGGTCAGGGAAGATGGAACAGCGTGCAGCTTGTTGCTGACTGTCCATTTTTTTGTTCAGGATCAAAATTTAATTGGGTCAGTCAGGTTACCATAACCACAACTATTTTTGGGAGGCCTTGTTAGAGGAGCCTCTTATGCAGTCTGAAAGAACTGTCACTTGTAGTTCTAAGTAGTCATCATAGTTTCTTGTTGCAGTCTGAAATAACTGTCACTTGTAGAAGTAGTCATCATAGTTTCTTGTTGCAGTCTGAAATAACTGTCACTTGTAGAAGTAGTCATCATAGTTTCTTGTTGCAGTCTGAAATAACTGTCACTTGTAGAAGTAGTCATCATAGTTTCTTGTTGCAGTCTGAAAGAACTGTCACTTGTAGAAGTAGTCATCATAGTTTCTTGTTGCAGTCTGAAAGAACTGTCACTTGTAGAAGTAGTCATCATAGTTTCTTGTTGCAGTCTGAAAGAACTGTCACTTGTAGAAGTAGTCATCATAGTTTCTTGTTGCAGTCTGAAATAACTGTCACTTGTAGAAGTAGTCATCATAGTTTCTTGTTGCAGTCTGAAAGAACTGTCACTTGTAGAAGTAGTCATCATAGTTTCTTGTTGCAGTCTGAAAGAACTGTCACTTGTAGAAGTAGTCATCATAGTTTCTTGTTGCAGTCTGAAAGAACTGTCACTTGTAGAAGTAGTCATCATAGTTTCTTGTTGCAGTCTGAAATAACTGTCACTTGTAGAAGTAGTCATCATAGTTTCTTGTTGCAGTCTGAAAGAACTGTCACTTGTAGAAGTAGTCATCATAGTTTCTTGTTGCAGTCTGAAATAACTGTCACTTGTAGAAGTATTCATCATAGTTTCTTGTTTGCTCATTTGCTCATTTTTTATTTCAATTTCAACATCATATCCACACAAAAGAGTTGTGGTTATGGTAAATTGACCAACTCTATTTTTTGCTGCCAACCCTAAACTTTTTTTCAATATCAAAAAAAAGGAAGGAAATTGAAGGTAAACAGCAAACTGCATGCTGTTTGATCTTTCCTATGAGCACTATTTAATTAGGTAAGGCCACACACACAAAAGTTGTTATGTTTTTGTATCTGTCGACTCATACCTTTGTGTTTCATCATGAAAAAAAAGGAGAAAAGGAAATAATTGACAGTAAACAATAAAATGCATGCTGTCTCATCTTCCCTGCCCTATGAGTATGAGCACTCAGGGAATTTATTGTAAAATGTTTAACAAATTTATTTATGTGAAAGAAAGTTTGGTTTATGCCTAATCTGGCCTCTTCTAAAATGATAAGTTTAAAAGAAAATAGGCTGACCTACTGACCCCAATTTTGGGGGCCGTGTTGCCTTAACCACAACTCTTGTTTTCCCCCAAAGAGAATGTTTTATTACAGTGCAGATGTCTGTCACTGTGTTTGTTGTCAGGTGCCAGTGAAGTATTGATTGTGCAGCCCAGTGATCAGGGGGTAAAGTGTAAAATGGTGTGAGACCCAGACATGAGTGATAAGTTACTACTGTAGATAAAATCACACCCTTACCATACCTTTTCTCACAAATGTGCGAAGTCTCAATCTGGCTTCCTGAAGAAAATATTTTGAAGGAAGTCAGGCTTACCCTCAGACCTTTTTTTTGTTATGCCATGTAACCTTAGCAAGAACTTTTTTTTTCTCCTTTACCTTGTAGCCAAGCAGATTGAATGTCTGACCTGCAGTTGCTTGCAGCTAATGGGTGCAGTGTTTGAAGCTGCACAAATCCTAGAATTGCATCCTTGGGCGAGGTGCTTCACCCACATTGCCCCTCCTAACGAGAAGTTAAATCGGTCACTAGGCGCTGCACAGTGGTGACCGGGAGTGAAATTTCCCCAAGAGAATTCTCTCAAAAGGGACAAAAATAAAGATTATCATATAAAATCATTTAATTATTATTATGTGGACTTGAATATATATGACTCATCTTTCCGACCCTCCCCCCCCCCCCCCCCCCCCCCCCCTCTCTCTCTCTCTCTCTCTCCAGGGGTTTTGTGGCATACCTGAAAGCAGCTCCAAACTACAACTTCCCTCTCTTCAAACAGCTCATCCACACAGTGACCCAGTCTTTCAAGACAATTTCAGAGGACATTATCCAACTGCAGGCTGCCCTAAAAGATGAACATGATCTCACACAGATGGCTGCATGCATTGCAAAAATTCAAGAGGAGGAGGCGACCAAACTTGAAAAAGTAAGTTTTTTTATGCCATGCTTGGCAGGGTTGTGTCGAAGGATGTCACCCTGTGGGTTCGGGGTAAGAATTGACCCACCGCGTCTCCCTACGCGATTCGTAAGAGGCGAATGATTAGGAACATCGTGACTTGATTTGCGTTTACTCTAAACTGCTCTAGTGATTTTCGTGCTTAGTGGCCTTACACAGCCTACAAAGGCTGATAGGCCATAAAATACCATCCATCCATCCATGTCGAAGGATGGACTGAAGGATCTGTGTGATAGTTTTTGGTATGTAAAGAATGTCCTCCTATCAATGACATTGACAGACTGACCTGGAAAGAAAAAACAGAGTATGTTGTGAAAAAACTAAAGACCACACTTTATGCATACTGTGTAAGTTGAAATCTTTCAGAGTAGATAGAGTGCTGTTGAAGACATTCTAGTGCTGTTTTAAGTAGTGCATTGACATATGCTGTAGTCTGTTGGGGAGATAACACCAGCAAGAAAGAAGCCAACAGACTGAACAAATTTAAAAGAAGGCTCAACTAATGACTGGAACAATCATTGAAACTTTCAGCCATATCCACCAACATCGAGTAAGAAAACATCTATTATAATGAAAAATGTTGATCATCCCCTGCACACCGAATTCCACTCCAGACTTATGACTTGCAAGTTGCAGTCAAAGATTCCAGCCTCCGAAACGCAGACAGATACTATCGTTTTTTATACCAACTGCCACCAGTATTTTAAACTTCAACTATCCTAGAACTGCATTTTGATCTGAACCCTGGCAATGCAACCACTTACTTGTACATTTCATATCGCCCCCTTGTTTGTAACTCTGTCCTGCATTGGGAAGTTTCTGTTATACATAGTCAATACCTAATGCTAGTTAAATGTGAACTTTAATTTCCATATTTTGGATGAATAAAGTATATGTTATGTATGTTATGTTTTGCTATGCTATATAGTCCTAAGGCTAAGAGTAAAATTATGAGCCCAAATAGCAGTAAACCTCACTCCCACCCCCACCCCACCCCCCACACCCCCCGGTGTGAAAACTTTCCACATTCACTATTCATTTTTATACTTCGTTTGGGAGTGTGTAGGTATGCAAATATTTACTGTGTTTGAAGCATTACATTTGTGCAATTTTACTATGTCATTGTGAATCAATAATGTTTAGGTTTGGCAGTGTTAATAAGTACAAATCCATGTGAAGCTGAATTGTAATAAATTTGATCATTGAAAAAGTCAAATATTAAAACCTATCCGGCTTTACTCTTTCATCGGACAGGGTTAGAAAACAAGCTTTACTGTAAGCCTGTGGTAATACCCCTACACTAGTAATTTTATAACATAAACGTTCAAATGCAAGGGTAGGACCTTGCAGACTGCTACCAGCTTCAAGCCTTGGCTTAGCAGAATTTTATGAGTGTCATGTCATATCCTTTTTGGACATCAAGATTAATGGCTTTGAAGTCTAAATGGTTTATCTCCAGTCAAGAGACCATTTAGATAGTTTGGATCTGGGTATGGTCAAAAGACCACCAGATAAGTCAACATCTGGTTGTAGTCAAAAGTCTACTCATACAATTTTGATCTGGGTGTAGTCAAAAGATCATTAGACAATTAAGATGTGGGTGTAGTCAAAAGACCGCCCATACAATTGACATTTGAGTGTAGTCAAAAGACCATTAGACAATTAAGATGTCGGTGTAGTGACCATTCATACAGTTAATATATGGGTGTAGTCAAAAGAATATCCATACAATTGACATTTGAGAGTAGTCAAAAGGCTATTAGACAATTAAGATGTCGGTGTAATGACCATTCATACAGTTAAGATAATGGTATAGTCAAAAGACCATTAGACAATTAAGATGTGGGTGTAGTGACCATTCAAACAGTTAAGATATGGTATAGTCAAAAGACCATTCATACAATTGACATTTGGGTGTAGTCAAAAGACCATTAAACAATTGAGATCTGGGTGTAGTCAAAATACCATTTATTAAATTGAAAATTGGATGCAATCCAAAGACCGTTTGACAATTGACATCTGAGTGAAGTCAAGGACCATTCATGTGATTGAGACCAAGGTGCAGTAAAGAAAAAAAAAATCAGACTAGTGAGATTAGGGTGCAGTAAAGCCGTTGAGGAGAAACAGGCATTTGAAAGAATTAACACATGGATACAACTGTCTTGCAGACGGCTACACTGCAGATTGCCCGCCAGAATGTCATTGATCAT
>JAWQFJ010000603.1:55000-97500 GCA_034096865.1 Theodoxus fluviatilis
AGTGTGGTGTTTGTGACGGCGATCACAGGCTTGAATAACTTGAAGGCTCCTCAATGTTTTGAAACTTTTGTTCGTCGGGTTCGTCATCTGCATCACTGCAGTAGGACTCATACTGGTATGGTTCGGGTATTGGAGGACATTCATCTTATCGTTCGCTTGAAATGCTGTCAAGATCGCTACTTTCTCAACTCATGTCTAACGTGTTGTCACAGTCGCTTGGCTCAGCTATGTTTCGGCTTGAGGCCATTAGTCAATGTGGCATCATAAAACTTGCGCATGCACACTGAATTGCTTAACGAGTTTTTTTCAGCCAGGTGAGAATGGACCGTTTGACAGGCATTATCACAAAAACAATGCATTATAATGTTAAAAGTTCATCAGTACATTAAATTATTCAATATCATTGTGTAAACAATAACACATAAAGCACGCTTTCCTATATCATTAACTTTTGCAGCAGTTGGCAAGGCAATGTGGCCCAGTTTTAAGCATTGACACCTTTAGCTCGAGTGGCCTGTCAACTAGGCAGTCTTTCCAGCACTCCTCTCCACAGATGAGTGGCCTGTATAAAGAACTCATTCCGATGAAATAGGATGGATGGATGGAGTTTAAGAGCCTATCAGCCTTGTAGACTATATAAGGCCACAACATTGAGAAACACCCATCTTTTACAAGGTATCAAAACTTTTCATGACAGTGGAGTCTAATACAATTAACCTAGCCAGTGACATGAATTCCAATAAATCGAGACTCACTGCCCATCATTCCGCAAAGGCTGTGTAGAACCTTCAAACACGATAAAGCATAAAGGGCGATAGGGCAAAAATTCACATCTTGATTTCTCTTGTCACCCACAAAACACTTGGGGATGGATGGATGGAGCCCAAGGGCTCATAAGCCCTGAAGGCCATTCAAGGCTACGCCGTACTTCCACTGTATAAAAATGTGTAATTAAAAGAATACCTCATAAGAGGTAAGTGGAGAAATATCGAAAACAATGAATACATAATACAACTCATAGACGAGAATAAAACTCAGAATCTATCAAAAATGTTATCACAGCAAGAGGATCTTTAAAATTATTAGATAGACTGCTCAACCAACTCCGTAGATGAGCAAGTCATGGACACTCCACCAGAACGTGCCGCATGGTAAGCCTGCACTGGCAGGTACGGCATTCCGGTGGAGGCTCCGACCGCAACAAATAGGAGTGGGTCAGAACAGAATGGCCGATCCAGGAACAGCAGAGCACAACTTCCTCTCTTCTAGTGAGCAATGTGCGGGAGAGATGCTCACCCCACACTGAAGCTACTTCATGAAGTTTGTTATGTACCCTGCGGTCCCGACACAGTTTTAACTCTCTTGCAACGTAACGCCTCATATGGGGCGTTGCCTTCAGAACATTCCTGTATTTTCAGGAATGGTCTAAGGGAGGCAACTCCAGTTTAGAATTATGTAGCGACCACTTTTCCACAGTGAGTTACCTTTCTTTACGATTTCTTTTGAGGGGAGTTTTAATCAGTGAATTTTTTATGTGAACACCCTATGTTTTGCAAAAATGGCCGACAACTACTTTTCTGTGAAAATCTATCAATTTATATAGTGATTTTTCTTTTCTAGGTGCCTTTTTTATATTGCAAATGCTATCAGAATATAGGTAAATATATTGGCATTGTTTTTGCATTTCATTTTTTTTTTTTTAGGCACCATTCCAGCATTTTTCAATTCTTGCAACTTGACTGACGATTTTTGAATTTTTTTTTTTTTTGTGCTGATTACATGCATTATTTCATTATTGATCATGATTTGTTTGAATTAAGTGAATAAATATCTTTTATTTGATATATAGCTTTTGTCATTATTTCATGGCTTTCTATTTTTGTTAGATTTTTGAAAATGCTTGAAAAACCTACGTTGCAAGTGAGTTAAAATAATATGCATTAATACGGGGTACTAGGTTGCCCACCGGGATCCTGCCCGGGGACGAGGGAAGGGAGGGAGCAGACTTGGCAGCTTGATCTGCTCTCTCGTTCCCCGGGATGCCCATATGACTAGGGACCAGCAAAAGGCGACCTCAGTACCCCAACACTGCAGCCGACACAGATAAGCAAAAATGCCAAACAAGTATGGATGGGAAATCTCTCTACCCCGCAGAGCCTCTAAGGCCGAAAGTGAGTCTGAGACTATAAGAGCTCGTGTCAGTCTCTTGCTCTGGACAACGCCAAGAGCGGCCTCTAGTGCACTAAGCTCTGCAGAGTAGTCCCATCCGGAAGGCAAAAGTGAAAGACTGAGTCGCGGGCGACAACAGCTGCTGCCACACGATCATGAAATAGGAATATTAGGAATATTTCTTATTGCCTGGGGCTGCCTGCAACAGATATATGAAGTAGGTACTAGGTACCAGAAGCTGTACAGCCATAGGCTTCTGTTGAGCATTGCACCCCGAGAGCAGACATGCCAGCTAAGGCAGAAGGGTGGGTGAAAGTGTGCATGTGTTGTGTGCTTGTTATTGGCAAAATACACAATGCCAAGATTCATTCAGCAATAACTGCTGCATCTATCAACTTCCACTGTTTGTCCTTTCTTCCCCCATTAGGCAATAAATATTCTTTCAGAGTTGCAAGATCCCAACATTAAACCGTGCATGCAACGCAAGAAAAAGAAAGGTAAGGTCAAGTCTAAGTAATCTTGGTGGCATAAGAGTCTTGCAGAGTAGTCAACAACAGGGATTCCTTTTCGGCCAAAGAGCAGTCTAGACAGGTGCATTCTGACCCCAAGGTCATAGAATGCCACTACATTAAAGCGGAAAAAAGCAACTGCGTAATGTGCCAAGTCCAGAAAGTATCATCTGGTGGCAATGCGCCTCAAATAGGAGCCATTATACAAATCTGGCACTGTTATACATCTGTAACCCGTGTCCTGATAGGAACAGCAAGCTCTCAAACGCTTGCCCCATGAACAGGGTTTGGGGAGAGTAGAGGACCTTTAAGTTACTACTACTAGACTTGCAGACAACAGGCCTATTCAGGAGGCAAGGAGTCAACACTAAAGAGCACCCAGTCTAGATTGTTGGTACTATCATGCAGATGTGATGGCCTGATAATCAATGTATGCATTTTGTGGAACCTGAGTTGGAATCCACACCCGAGGTGGGTTTCCAGAACTGTACTAGCAAAGGCGACCCAAATGGCATTTCACTGCAATTCTACACAACATCTGATCAGTTCTTGTATTGTATCAAGTCCATTTTTAAAATACGGACACTGCCTGCTTTTTTGTCCCAATTTTGATATCGACTCCAGAACTCCATCACCACAAAAAGGGCCTAAAATGCCATCTGGATTGCCTTTGCTTACATATCAGCCTTAGGAAACCTGCCTTTGCACTACTTCAAGTTCTTGTGGAAGTTTCTGTTTTCACAACATTCTGCAGCAATGGCCAACACTTATCAAAGAGCATGACAAGTGGCAACCACAATCTTGCCTCATCACTTTATCATTCCATGCCACGCATCAAGATGAACACAAAGAAAAACAGCAGACAGGTGTGAAAAAACTGGGACACAGTTTAATATGAAGCTCTGGGAATTCAGGGGGGTAGTCATTTGCAAGACCCAGAGGACTACAAAAGACAAACTCTGAATCCCCAGAACCAAAGCTGAGGATGGACAGACGGCGTGGCTCTGCCAGGTGGCGACAATCAACACTCGAAGCGTACCAGATAGTTCTAGGGCATGTCATCACGCCCTTCTGAACAACACACCAAAGGTAATACAGAATCTAAATAAGTAATGATTGACGCTCAGACCACCTCTCCTTTTGATGCCTCATCGAAATTCTCCACAAGGTCTGCAAGAAGAAGAAAAGTCAGTAAGTAAAAAGCAACACAAGGCCACAAGTGAAAAACAGCCACGAGGTCTACATAATGCAGCAGTTCAAGGAATTCTGCTCTCCTACCACTCTTAGATAACCCCTCTTTCTCATATTTTCAGTGGAATTCTGGAGCCACAAGCCTAACTGCACAGTGACAGGACCAGCAAGTTTGACCTACCCTCACAGATTTTAAAAATCTGATTTAATCAAAATCATCATGATAAGTAGACGCAATTACATAGCCATTATGCAAATTGGCTTTCAGCATTTAACCCTTCGTGGTCCGCCAGTGGTAAGCGCGGCATATGTCGTTTCAGACACCACGTGCGTTCTGGCTCTCTCCAAGTACAAGCCTATCATATAACTTTAAGAAATTTAAACTAATTTCTATGTTTTCTTGACATACTTACCAGTAGACAACTCATAGGTATATGACCTTTCACCTCGAAAAAAGATTTGCATAAATCTTCCCCACCCACGTGGCCACCCCATAAGCCAATGAAGTGGCTTCATCCATAGCGTCATAGCCAGTGAAAGGGAGGCAACTCTCCCATTTCCCGTGCATGCGCTCAGATACCAGGGTACTGGCCACGTGGCCTCACTTTCGACAACACACCGAGACTGGTGAAGATGCACAAAAATGGGGAGGAGGGTGGGAAAAATAATGTTGTCTACTGGTAAGTATGTCAAGAAAACATAGAAATTAGTTTAAATTTCTTAAAGTTTTCTATCCATACTGACCAGTAGACAACTCATAGGTATGATTACCCCAGCGGGAGGCGGGTGTGCATCCACGCAACAAAACTGCCAACAACTCACCACTCAAAGGCGAACAGCCGAACCCGCCACAACCAACTTGTTGATGCCACGGTATCATCCAGACGACGGACGCGAACGTCACACAGGTAGTGATGCGTGAAAACGCAGCCACTGTGCCAGAACGCCTCCCTCATGAGATGAGCCAGCGATACATTCTTGGCAAAAGCCACAGAGGTCGCCACTTGCGAAGCTCATGAGGTCTGGATGCACCAACCGGAGGCAGAAGGCTCGCATGCCGATACGCATCCGCGATCAAGAGACGAATCCAGGAGGAAATGGATGTCGTCGATATCTCGCCGTGATCAATTTCAAGGAAAGAACAAGAAGGGCAAAGCCCATACGACTCACATGCTTGACCTTGACCTTTACATGACCTTGACCTTCAGGTGACCTTCAAGGTCAAACAACTAAACCTAGCAATGACATCATACGCTAAGAACTGCTTTACACATTTTTCCTACCAAAATACATGTGACCTTGACCCAATGTCAAGGTCATCCAAGGTCATGCAACACAAAGCTGTTAATTCAAGACATAGGAAGCACAATGGTGCTTATTGGCACTTTCTACCATGAGATATAGTCACTTTTAGTGGTTCACTACCCCATTTTGGTCACATTTCATAAGGGTCAAAGTGACCTTGACCTTGATATATGTGACCAAATGTGTCTCATGATGAAAGTATAACATGTGCCCCACATAATTATTAAGTTTGAAACAGTTATCTTCCATAGTTCAGGGTCAAGGTCACTTCAAAATATGTATACAATCCCACTTTGAAGAGCTCCTGTGACCTTGACCTTGAAGCAAGGTCAACCAAACTGGTATCAAAAGATAGGGCTTGCTTTGACCTATATACCACTTGTAGCTAAGGTCGCCATTCTCAATAACGTGGGAGAAAATTGGGAAAATGTGAAAAATGACTGTTTTTGAGACCACATTTATGGCTTCTGTGACCTTGACCTTGAAGCAAGGTCAAGTCACCATGTATGTTTTTTGAGGCCTTGTCATCATACACCATCATGCCACATTTGGTGTTGATAGACTTAATAGTCTCCGAGAAAAATCCAACGTTTAAGTTTTTTACGCCCGGACGCCCGGACGGACGGACGGCACGGCTGAGTACATAGACTCACTTTTGCTTCGCATGTGAGTCAGGAACAAGAAGGGCAAAGGCCCATACGACTCACATGCTTGACCTTGACCTTTATATGACCTTGACCTTCAGGTGACCTTCAAGGTCAAGGTCAAACAACTAAACCTACCAATGACATCATACACAAAGAAATGCTTTACACATTTTTCCTACCAAAATACATGTGACCTTGACCCAAGGTCAAGGTCATCCAAGGTCATGCAACACAAAGCTGTTAATTCAAGACATAGGAAGCACAATGGTGCTTATTGGCACTTTCTACCATGAGATATAGTCACTTTTAGTGGTTCACTACCCCATTTTGGTCACATTTCATAAGGGTCAAAGTGACCTTGACCTTGATGATATGTGAACAAATGTGTCTCATGATAAAAGTATAACATGTGCCCCACATAATTATTAAGTTTGAAACAGTTATCTTCCATAGTTCAGGGTCAAGGTCACTTCAAAATATGTATACAATCCAACTTTGAAGAGCTCCTGTGACCTTGACCTTGAAGCAAGGTCAACCAAACTGGTATCAAAAGATAGGGCTTGCATTGACCTATATACCACTTGTAGCTAAGGTCGCCATTCTCAATAACGTGGGAGAAAATTGTGAAAATGTGAAAAATGACTGTTTTTGAGACCACATTTATGGCTCCTGTGACCTTGACCTTAAAGCAAGGTCAAGTCACTATGTATGTTTTTTGAGGCCTTGTCATCATACACCATCATGCCACATTTGGTGTTGATAGACTTAATAGTCTCAGAGAAAAATCCAACGTTTAAGTTTTTGACGCCCGGACGGACGGACGACACGGCTGAGTACATAGACTCACTTTTGCTTCGCATGTGAGTCAAAAAATGTGGAAATGTTGAGTAACTTACTGAAGAAGAAAACATTTTGAAGTTATCATTAGTAATTTTTTAGTTTAGTATTTTTCATGTAGTGCATATGGCAGCCTTCTCAACTAGCTGCCAATGGACCTTATTCACAAGGCGTCCATCTTAGTTTCAAAGTGAGGCCCGCACATCATATGTTTTTAGATCCACTCTAAAGCATCAGAACATCTGCTTCATCATCTTGTTCCTGGTCAGGGAAATTTGTTGCTGGTGCCTATCTCACTTGGAGATGTTAAGAAATGGTTGGAGAAATATTCAGTACAGTGTATGGTACACGTAGCCTTTGATTTCACATCTGGAGCAATAGTGTAAACAGTACCGATAAATGGGCACTGGTTACAAAGTTGTTGCTTCGTCCTAAGCTAATCATGCCACATGTAACCACTTTCAGTAGACGGCACTATTTTTAGCTCGTTTTGACTGGAGACGCATGTTTCTGGGCATTTTTACAGAAATTGCTGAAAAAATACTAACCAAGCAATGGAAAAACTGTTGCCATCATTAGAAAGCTCTTTTTTATCCTTGTAGATCAATGTCAATCTCTCATTATTTTTACTTTGAATATAGTATTGCAACAAAGAAGGGTACCATCTGGCGTGCCTGTTTGTAGTTCGGCTGGAGGGAGGCCGACTTGCTCAGCTGACATGTACACGGATCAGTTTCCAATTCCTCTTTTTCGGTCAGCAGTTCCTGCACTATATCTAGAATCTGCTCCTCTAAAACTGCATCTTTTTCATCTTGGTCCTCTTCAGAAGAAAGGAGCACATCGTCCTCATCTGATCCTTCTTCAACAAAATCATCATCGTCCGTCCTGCTGTGACCCCATTGCGATTTGTGTAAACAAAGTTTGGCAGTGCCTTATCCTCTTCAAATTAGAGACACAGACGATCCACAATGTTCCTCACTATCTTATAAGAGAACTATATCTCGATTGGTTAACCCGTTTCCTCCCATCGCACCCCCTGGGGGTGCACTAGTTCAGACTGAGGTGGGACAACACACGAGAATAAAATGTTGCTTGTTTTAGTCTCATTCACTTCCCAACATTGTTACCTACACTAGCAAGCTGATGACCAAGTTATATCCCTTGTAGAGCTCTTCTGAATTGGAGACTAAATAGACAAAATACATCAAAATGGCCGCCCACCATCCAAGGCGAAATGTGCGAGTAATATTTTACAAACAATACTGATATCCGCATAATTTACAGTGATTTTAGAATTGTAAATGTATACTGAATGGTAAAAAACGATGGGACTTTCCTGAAAATCATATGTTCCATGCCAAATTTGCTGCATTAGTGGTGCGTTGAGAGGGAATGACCCCATTAACTGTTTTTACAGAGTGCGTTTGGGAGCGAGAGGGGGCATGATTTTGTTCAGTTACACTATCAATGTCTTAGATTGTGTAGATTTATGTGTGTTTGTTTATGTTGTGAATACAGGAGACGATACACGCTGAACGAGGCATTGACCATGCTTGAGGAAGAGGATTTCCTTGATGCAACCATATACATTACACCTCCTGGAAACCTGGAAACGGCGATGTTTCTGATGAGGACAGTGGTGACGAAGACGAGGGAGCTAGTTTTCAGAATTAAAACTACCGACAGCTCACAGCAGATACTGAAGTCATTATGAGAGACATGCTTGGTGAAACTCACACAATTGGCTCATCTGAAGATTCTACATCTGATCAGGCAGCCCTTCAACGTCTGCCAACCGTGCTCGGCCAGAGCCGCCACCTGCTTTGTCTTCTCCCGCTCTGGCTGCAACTGTCCTGACTTCAACTGCTGTGGCCTCAACTTCTGCCAGTCATGCTCAGCAAGAACCACAAGCCTTTCCCGTCCCATCTGCTCCGGTCCCACCCGCTCTAGCTCAAACAGGGCATATTCAGCGTGTGCCTCCACCTGCTCCGGATCTGGCCCCAGCTCCACCCCCTCCTGCTTCTGCCGGACGTGCTCAGAGGGTGCCTCCACTACGGCATGCCCAGCCAGCTCTGGCTCAATGTGCTCAACCAGCACAACGTAACTGGCAACATCAAAACATACCTAGGAATGGGCTACCAACACAAAGGCCGTTCCCCAACATTCCAGCTCTAGCCTTCTTGAATCATAATCTGATCCCAGTGGAGATGTTTGAATGCTTCTTCGATGATGATGTCATTGACTTGATTGTTGACCAAACCAACTTGTATGCTCACCGGGGCAAGGGCAATCATCACCAACAGGCGGGATATGAAAACCTTCCTTGGCATCCTTCTCTTGTCTGGATACAATTCCTTGCCAAGACGTCCGATGTATTGGGAAAGAAGCGTCGACTGTCGCAATGCAGCTGTTGCTGAGGCTATGAGCCGAAATCGATTTGATGATCACATGCGCTACCTGCATCTGCAAGACAATAACCTGGATCCGACTGACAAACTGACGAAAGTCCTGAACTTCCTCTGCCAAATCAATGAGCGCTGCCTTTTGTTCTTCCCAACTCAAGGAAACCTCTCAATCGACGAGCGATGATTCCCTATTTCGGTCACCACTCAGTTGGCAATAAAATAAATAGAAATATCGTTTTTCATTGCTTTTGGTGGAATTATGTGACCTATCTTCCAAGCCATCAATGCACCCTGTGGGGGTGCGCTAGGGAAAAGAGTTCTTGGGGTCGTTCACTCCCAACTTCAGGGGTGCACCTCATAATTTCTATTTTTAAAAAATTTTCCTATAATTTCTTCTGATTTGACTTTTTAGACTAAATTTAAGTAAGAAATCACCAAAAAAACACAACATGGTAAAAAAAATTGATACCTTGGGTGGATATGGGTTAAGATCCCCTCACAACACGCACAAGAAATTTACATAAGCACCGTGCATCGTCAACAGCTGCTCACCTCACCATATGATGCGGTGCGTCGTCATTGAGTTAAAAAGGTTATGTGATTGAAGTAAGATGGACATATTGTGTAGCATGAAACTGAATCTTCCTCAGAAGACAAGCTTTTCAATCCTTGTAGCGAAGCGATCAGCTGCAGAGAGCAGCCAATAAATTTGATACAGATTCAGTTGTTTACAAGGTTTGAAGTAGATCTACAGTACGTTAAAGGAAAATAAAGTGGCTTTTTGGGGGGGCAACACCCTAGGTATCAAATCTTTTATATTTTCCTGGTCACTTTACTGCTACTTTGTAAGCAATTGTTCTCCTTGCATATGGATTTGTGTGACTGAGTTTTCAACATGAACGCACCACATCTCCCTACAGGTTTCAAGAGGAGAATAAGTAGGGAGCTCGTGGCTTGACTTGCTCTTGTGATAACCATTAATGACTAATCGTAATCAATGGACTTGCAGTCAACAAAGGACGATTATCCATAGAAATTGCACTAATTAATTCAACGATGTGTCTGTGTAAAGAATGCGTGGTATGGCATTATATGGATTGTCCATTGCTATGTAAAACCAGGCAAATGTTTGACACAAGTTGACAGGGGCCAGTTCTTCCGCAAGATCTGGCAAGTTCTCCGGATTTACTTCTGCGAACATTACATCATCAGTTTTGTGATGTCATATTGTGACGCTGCCCATGAAAAAACTCGGACTTGAGCGGTTGGTGAAAATGGAGATTGAATCTACGGCGAAGTGTTGTCAGGGTTGACTTTGTAATTCGTGCTGTGCTTCACTGAACGGAATCATTCACAGACTTGAGAGTCTTTGTCCAGGGTTGCCCAGGACTGTCGCGGTGGCCGTGGAGCCGTCCTGAGTCTGCAGGAGCAGTGATGAGTATAACCGATGTCCTGCTGTTCGAGGGAGTCGAAGATACCAAAATGGAAGATACCAAAATGAGGGACGACGTAAACAACAACACACCAAGTGCTGGTAGATATGAAATTGGAATTCACGTTGGGGTTAGCCGATAGAGAATCTCCGTAGGCAGCGGAATGACTATGCTGACTCGAGGGGAGGAGGAGCTCAACAGGTTGGATGTAGACCGATTATCGGCGGGGGCCGCACGTCTATGCTGACTCGAGGAGAGGACAGCAAATCTGACAAGATGGTTGGATGTAGATTGATTGTCAGCGTTAGTTCTGGTGAACCCTAGTGTGGGCCGGGGCTATTGAGTGATTGTGTGTGGTTAATATATTCATTTCTATATCGGCGGGGGCCGCATGGTCACTTATTGGAGCTACGTTAGCGCCTTTGTGCCCTGGGGTGGGCCAAGGCTGCCTGAGCTACGTTAGCGCCTTTGTACCCTGGTGTGGGCCGAGGCTGCTTGGGTGGGTGCCGTAAGGCAAGGGTGATTATTACACTTCATTCTTACATAGATGCTGGTGTTTGTGTCCTTTCTTTTGTTTTCATTGTGCAGGCTTGGCTGACCCGAGGCCCAGTTAGCCGGTCCGTTACAGTCTGTATCCTGTGTGTGTGAGTGCAGACGTTAAGATTGCATGCAGTGACGAGTTGATAATGACAAGTTTACGGATTTTTTTTTACACATTCAAAATATGCACTCTCTTTAAAAGCATATATGCTTAACCTTTAGAGCCCCACCAATTTTCGTCATTGTTTTACCCCAGAGCCACAAATGTTATTATGTGTGGTCAAATTCGACACCATGTTTAAATTTAAAATCATCATTTATTACCTATTCAAGCTTTGAAGTAGGTTTTTGGAGGGTGAGTAGAAAAATGGATGGCCTACATAGTGCAATTAAAGAAAATGTCATAGAATGTTTTTTTTTGGCTGCTAAAAAATCATGGAACACAGTCAACAACAAAAAACAAACAAATTCACTGTGTTTTCCTACACTGCTCTATTTATTTAAGAATACAACAGCTTTTGATGAAAATGCAAAAGTGCATAGAGTCTCCAAGTAATGAAGATACATCTGAAAATGTTTTAGGGTAAAACTAAAACAACAACAAATCCTACAATTACTTACGCTAGGGAAGTCAGCCGAGTCATTTTCATCTGAATCAAGCTTCTGCTTCTCTCGATCTACAGACCACAACACATCGGTCGAAGCACTGTATTTTCCTACACTGCTCTATTTATTCAAGAACAGCTTTTGATTACTTGGAAATACATCTGAAAATGTTTTAGGGTAAAATAAAACAAAAAACCCTACAATTACTTACGCTAGGGAAGTCAGCCGAGTCATTTTCATCTTAATCAAGCTTCCGCTCCTCTCAATCTACACACCACAACACACCGGTCGAAGCACGTGCTTGCCGCTCTATCCTGGGTTCGTACAGGTTTTTAGATACAAAATTCCATGACTTTCAATGACCTTCAATAACATTTTCCATGACTTAGCGTACTGTGATACATGACAGTTTTAAAGAGAAAAGTGTATGGCGCAGGACCAAACTCACGCACAATACACCCGTTGTTAAAACAAGTTCTAATTATTTTTATTATATTTTAAAGCAGATTGATTCAAAAACTGACAAATGCAAGTTAACAAACAAATCATGACTGGACATTACTTTCCTCTTTTTCAAATCTTTCTTAATTGTAAAAATCCAGTAATTTGAAATGGAAAGTTGGCAATCTAGTGAGCATTTTTTGGGGGTAACACTTCAGTTCTTAGTGTGAAGGAGCAGGACAGTGTGTTCACATTCACACAGTCAGTATCAGGGATGAAGAGTGGGTATACAATATTGAAGTGGCGAAGCACAGGACTAGGAGGCAGGACTATCACTTACTTGCAAACCCCCCACCCCCCAAAAAAAAAAAGAGTTAGCAAGCAAGCAAGCACAGACTGTCATTTCAATTTACAGCAAATTTTCAAACAAGTACTCCTTACAATGATGATACTTTTGTCCCAAATTGTCTGGTGTTTCAACGCACGCTGAATGTGGTAATTGAGCACGCGTCTACACAACGCCATTGCGGTCCGATGTACACACAAACAGGTGGAAAATTTCCGTCCGTTTTCTCCTTTCAAGCGCACAATCCGGGCGCTAGATAAAAAGTATATTCATCGTACATTAACATCAAATATAGCGTTGGAAAGGGGAAATCTTGTAGAATCCGAGGGTGTCTGTACAAAATTGATCGGAAAAGCGGAAGTGAGCAAATTTTAACAAAATGTCCGATGACGTTCGAACTTTCCTCCATAACTCGTCTTTTGATTTTCACCGGAAGTTCAAACATACACCGAACGAAAGAGCAATCTTTCCTCTAATGAGTTGTAAAGTTTCAACTTGATCCAATGAGAAACTTCGACGGACGAGTGTTTAGAAGAGACCAACCCGAGTCGCGAAATGCAAACTCCGTCGTGCCACCGCAAGTCGGTAGCGGGCGGAGGGTGTTTTTACGTAATCGGCTTGTATTTTCTCAGCGGAAATAAGATGGATTAACACAAAATTACACACACATGTTCTTGAAACCTTCATAAACAACTTTCATTCTTGTTTTTATTCACAATATTTTGTGGATTGTTCACAATTAGCCATGAAAGTGAAGTGGTATTGCCGAGTGCATTTTGGCTAGTACTGTAGACGTAAGTAGCGCAAAGATTTGATACAAATTACCACGGAATTCTACCACTAGTTTAAAAAAAAAGACACCTCAGAAAGACTTTAATCTTTCGTGTTACATTGGTATTTTGTGTTATTAATATGTGCGAATCCTGGAAAAAGTGGATTTTATCGAACCGACGGCCACTTCTGGTCTGATGAAATTTCTTCGAAAATCGAGTGCGGCGTCTATTTAGCACTCGCTGAAAGTCCCGACTTCTACAATACTTTTCCCAATATGTGCAAAATATTGCAATAAATATCTTCCTAAATAATTGTTCTATCATAAACTGAAACAAAACCCCCAATAAACTTAATGAACTAACCGATTTCAGCTGATTTGTCCGTCAAAATCGCATCCGCACCGTCACGCTCTTCGCTCGCCATTGTGATTCGACTGGCGAAAATCATGGAAAATCGCTTCGGGAATGGCGGTCCAAACCGTCGCGAGAGGCGCAAGACATGGGTCTTGAAATCGACACTTTCCAGGCATGATGATAATCTGATTCTCAAAGAAACACTGCACCACAAACAAAAGGCTCTTTTCACTCTGTCCTCGTTTGAACCAACTGACCCAACCGGCGCGGATATGAAAGCAGGTCACCTAACCAAAGAACCGATCAGGAAGCAGAAGACACACCAGCCTTCAAAATTAACCAATGGGATGCAAGGGCACATTTTCCTGTCCTGCGCAGCGTGTAAAAATAGATTGAGAGTATCGCGCGAAGCACACCCTAGAAAACTTCTTTTTTTTTCTTTCTTAAATTCCATGACTTTCCATGACTTAAATTGAAATTCCATGATTTTCCAGGCCTGGAAAATGAAAAATCAAATTCCATGACTTTCCAGGTTTTCCATGACCTGTACGAACCCTGTCTATCCCTCCATCTCCCATCACATCAATGTCAGTAAAGTCTTCGAATTCATATTCTGAGAGTCAGAATAAAAAAATAACTCCACAAGCGCTTCAACTTCTTCGTCAGTTGCCATACTGGCAAAAAAAAGCCCAGTTCACAAACCGCGAAGCCGCAACTTCGTGATAAAATTCGCAGAAAATTCGCGGCGCAGTCTCTCGAGCGCCAAAATGGTGGATCTCGTTGCCACGTGATCACTGCACAAGACTGTCATATTTTTAGAACAGTATGACTCGATGGCAGCGTTAGGCAAGTCAACAGAGCACGTCACTATCGTTTGGCGTACTGATGCGCTGGCGGACGTCGGGGGAATGTAAGCTGTGGCGCATCAATGCGCCGGTGGCCTCCTAAAGGTTAAATACCTTGTAGAATTCTAGGTATGCATTATTCGTCAAATTTCCTCATGACGATGGAACCATGTTTAAAGTATTGCAACTGATTTGTGAATCACTGAATACATGTATGCTGTACTACTACCTTCTGCATACATGCCTTGAATTTGGGACAGACATCGCACAGAATCTTCTGTCTCCATGATTTTTGTGTACCTTCGTCCTTTGGAATAGAATGAAATGATGAAAACAGATTTGATTTGCACCTTGCATCATTCATGCACATTGGAACACTGCTGTGTCTAGTACCGACAGCTATTTGTTATGATGTGTTCACCTCATTCTGAGTTGCCAACATGGCTCCTGTCAATAAAGTCCATGGCAACCCTAGGGTTTGGAAATTTGGAATCACTTCCTTTGATGGGCCACACAAGTGAATTAGTCCAAGGAGAGGGGTGTGGGAAAGACAATGAAGCTGATGTCACACACAAGCTGACGGGCCAGAGCAGCTGATTGGCTGCATTCATACATAGGTGTTTATGCTCGAAACAGGGCCTCATCCCCTTGCCGACTGCTGCAAATATGTTTATCGTAACCCAACTTGGCCTTTAGCGGTTTTAATGCACTAGTTGATTCTCATAACCGTATGTGAGCCAGCATGCACGTAATACTTGTGTTGTCATTCTGTGCATGACTCACTGTAGGTGGCGGCAGTCAAAATGTTTTTGGGGAAGAGGAAGTTTATAATGTGTTGTGTTATAAAGTTGGCAGAAAGACTAGAAAAACAAAAAAAAAAGTAAGTGAATATCTTCATTAGTTTCTGAGATATGCCACTTCAAAGGTCGTGAAAGGCGAAACGCTCGTAATACATAAATGTCAAATCAGCATAAAGTAGCAACTTTGAAGGTCATTAGAATCAAAACTAAAGCACAGCTGTCCTTATCAATGAAATATTTCATAGATTCTATGTTATTGTCTGGCTCTAATTTTTTTCAGGGACCATGGCAGGCTGGTTTTTTTTTTAAAGAGCCTTAAAATGGGAAAAAACATCAATTTGCCTCGCGGAACAAGGCCATTTTATGGAATATTTCACTTTAAGAAGCTATAACTCAAGAACCGTTTAAGATATTTCACTGATTTTTTGCAGACAGACAGAATATGATATAAAGGGCCCAAGAAAACAATCAAATTGCTTTATAAATTAATACATCAGTTGATGACCACCAAAAATAACAAAAAAATTAGACGAAAAGTGAAAGTTTTTTAAGAACTCGTATACTGAACAAGCTACAGCTCAAAAACTACTGGAGATAAATGCTTGAAATTTTGCACACAAGCAGAATGCAATGTATGGAACTGATAGAACCAACAAACAGGAATGTGCAGGTCACTTTTTCTTGACAGCAAGTATCAAAGCACCCTATTTCAGACAAAATCAAGAAATAAATTGTCGTTCAGTCCATTTAACGTCAAAATTCAGAAACAACTGAAGTTTGGCACAAACCCTAACAAACTGCTTTGTTGAGTAAACTTCATGGCAGATCAGGTACACAAGATGCTGCTCACAAAGCATAATTCTGTTTCAAATACTGCTTGAAAGCATCATATCTGGCAGGCAAATCTGACGGCGATTCAACAAGAAAAGCTCTGCCGGAGTTGGAGAACGGGGCAAGTGTGATGTTCCCAGCAAATACCACCGAAGCGGCTATGGAACAACAGTCTGGTCTGCGTGGTTAAATCCTTTTTTATTCTCTGAAGATGCCACTCAGAAGAAAAACGACTGAAGCCAACATCTTGAAACATGTGAACAACTAGGCCTACTGAGTATCTTTATACCGTAAAACACCGTAAAACACCGTCAAACACCGTAAAACACTGTAAAACACAACAACAGCGGTGTATCTTTATACCGAAAAACACCGTAAAACACCGAAAAACACCGTAGTTTGATGTTTATTTCGTCCGCTGAACGCTGCAAAGACGAATGCGATCGCCGTAGTTTGACCTCATCTTGGTCTATGTCAGTATGTGCACTTGGGTGGGCTCTCAAAAAACCACTGGGCCTTCCCCAAAAGGTACTTATGGGGACACTGGAAACGATGTTTTGATATCCCAATACGCTCAAAATACTTCTACTCAATTTTGACACACATGGGTCGCCAAAAACCAAACAAATTCAACTAACTTTCGGACTGCTACACAGAAGCGACCGCATCACGAAGGGACGTAACTCTCGGAAACAGTCAAACTACGGCGATCGCATTCGTCTTTGCAGCGTTCAGCGGACGAAATAAACATCAAACTACGGTGTTTTTCGGTGTTTTACGGTGTTTTTCGGTATAAAGATACACCGCTGTTGTTGTGTTTTACGGTGTTTTACGGTATAAAGATACACCGTACTGAACTAGCGACAGAAGAAGACGACAGACGCCGACTCGATCTACTTCCGGTTTTAGAAAGCAAACGCTTCTGTCTATTTTACCCCCACCAAAGTTAAATCATCACAAAACAATACACCAATCATTTCTACAACTACTCTTTTTTTGTTTCAAATCTTGACTTGGAACGATAAATCGCCTGAAAAAAGACACAGAACATGTTTTTGTCACTACCCATAACACTCGAGCCCGATCGGCATGGATCGTATCCACTCGCAACTTTTAGCTTAAAATCTAGCCATTCTTACGTGAAATTAGCACCTTAAAACTTTACAAGTACCAAAAATAGATGTTTATGAATACGATTATTGACAAAATTACCAAGAATGGTTTCGACTTTCTCGAACAGAGTCGCTAACGGCGACGTTGAAAGCGTGTGTTCGGTTGCCATGTTTTGAGCTAGGGCACCTTCGTGTCAAAGGCACGGGTTGCCTCTTTTAATTGGCTGTCGCTCGGCGTGGACGTCATGCATTCTTTAGTTTCGAACATGACCGAAACCTCCAGAAAACGCTGTTTCCATCGCATATATGATTGTGGGGTCGCAATTATGCCCCAATCCCGTAATTCAGCCGAGAAAGTGACCAAGCTATATTTAGGTGTTTTCATCTCGGATTTTTTTCATAAACCCTACTACCTAGGAAAATTAAAAACACACGTAAACAAAGCCTAGCTTTGTCTTGTTTGACCTGACACACTTTTGTTCAAGTTAAAAATAGACATGAACAGAGAACAGCGAGATTTCCCAGATAGGTGTTGTTTTGCTTGAGCTCAAAATGGCTGCAGGCCTAATGGCGTCGCGGTTCGTCGATCCAAAATATTAGGCATTTCTGCCTACTCCTCTCGCTCACATGTTCTCATTCACATCAAACGAAGGCAAAGACAAGGCAGAATGAACTTCAAAGTATTTATTGGGCACATTGTCAAGACAAACCAAGCAAATGTTGTTGATATAAACATGGTGTGAAAATTAGTGCAAAAACCAGGTTTCCCTGCATGACTGTATAGAGGCTGCCGCCACCTACTCACTGTGGATTAAACCACCAACATCGATAATGTTGTGGCTGTGCACAAGTTGGCGTTCGAGCACATAATAATTGGGTTGTCATTCTGCGTGGAAGTCACCGCAAATTACACAACCAGCAATAATAATGTTGCAGATGTCCAATCCTTCTCATCACTACACATCATTTGTGGAGGATGTTAATTCTGGATTCTTCTGTCTTGCAGTCAGGATCTTGAAAAATTGATATTCACTGGTGCATGGTGGTTGTGTGTACAATGCATGTTGGATCTGTGCATGTGTGTTTACATGTGTATCTGTTGCATGTGCGTATTGCATATTTGTGTTGCATGTGCTTGCATGTTCACAGACAGAGAGAGAGAGAGAGAGAGAGAGAGAGAGAGAGAGAGAGAGAGAGAGAGAGAGAGAGAGAGAGAGAGAGAGAGAGAGAGGGGGGGAGGCAGGGAGGAAGCGCGGGGACAGGGAGCAGAGGACTTGCATTCATGTGGATCACTGATGCGTAACAAAAAAGACTACTCACACACTAGATGAGACACCAGCAGTTGTACAGTGAACAGTGCACAGTGAAGGATGACTGCTCGTAGTGTGCAAGCTAGTGAGTGACTTTTGGTGTATGTCTTTGTGCAAATTTCATTCTGTACAATTTCTGGGGCATTAAAAAATTCTTAGTCTGAAATTATCATATTTATGACACGCAAACAAAAGATGCTCTTTGATGTCCATAGAATATTGCTATCAGCATTTATGGTGTAACTCGTTGCATGACTGTATTATTTCACAAAAGATGGCATATATCTGGTAAAGGTCATACACGCGAGGCACAGGTTGCAAGTGTGCTGGATGGTCTTACACAACACTGGGACACTCACCTGTGCACACCATCAGCAGAACAAGCCATGCGTGTCTCCCAAGTCTGCCCCACTTCTATGCCTGCAATGGAAGCAAAAAGGAAAATTAACTCTCAGACCTACCAGAGTTACACAGAATTCTCCAATCTGCAGTGACAGAACTGCTGAAGCCAAGAAAACGAGCGCTACATAGAAGGTTGAAGCTGCCAATAACCCTACTCTACCAACCCCCCATGTGTGCCCATGTGTGGGATAATCTTTCAGGCCCCAATTTGGGTGGGTGGGGGCAGCAGGCAGGCAGGAGCCAATAGAGTAAAGGTAACATGACCTGTTCACAAACGTCAAAGACGCAACTTCGTGAAAAAATTTGCATAAAATTCGCCCACGTTCTCTCCATGGCCAAAATGGCGGATCTCGTTCCCACGTGATCCCTGCACGAAACTGTGATATTTTTAGAACAGCATGACTTGAAGGCTGCGTTAGGCAAGTAAACAAAGCACGTCACTATTGCTCGGCGCACTGATGCGCCGGCGCTCTAAAGGTTTACTGAAACCACTTATTAAACATTGTAAAGTAGATTCCCCATGTGCTCATGGGGCATGGATGATGGGACAGAACCCAGTTTGTTGTTTAACATAAATTTATTTCCCTTTTTTTCTCTCTTTTTTTTGCATGATTAAAAGTTCAGAGTTGGCAGAAAAAATAGGGTTGGTCTGGTTTTTGTGGCCAAAACTATTTCATTTTGCCTTAGCAGCTACCAGTGTGTGCTGCATCTCAATCCCCAACAAAGTCTCACCACTGTGTGTGCTGCATCTCAGTCCCCAACAAAGTCTCACCACTGTGTGTGCTGCATCTCAATCCCCAACAAAGTCTCACCACTGTGTGCGCTGCATCTCAGTCCCCAACAAAGTCTCACCACTGTGTGTGCTGCATCTCAGTCCCCAACAAAGTCTCACCACTGTGTGTGCTGCATCTCAGTCCCCAACAAAGTCTCACCACTGTGTGTGCTGCATCTCAGTCCCCAACAAAGTCTCACCACTGTGTGTGCTGCATCTCAGTCCCCAACAAAGTCTCACCACTGTGTGTGCTGCATCTCAATCCCCAACAAAGTCTCACCACTGTGTGTGCTGCATCTCAGTCCCCAACGAAGTCTCACCACTGTGTGTGCTGCATCTCAATCCCCAACAAAGTCTCACCACTGTGTGCGCTGCATCTCAGTCCCCAACAAAGTCTCACCACTGTGTGTGCTGCATCTCAGTCCCCAACGAAGTCTCACCACTGTGTGTGCTGCATCTCAGTCCCCAACAAAGTCTATCATGTGTGACCATGCACGAGACACAAGGCTGAAGTGCCCAAAAGTTTTTGAGCAAACACAGAAAAGTCATCAGTGCCCCATGTCACATACTTGCTTTCCTGAGCCTTATATCACAGTAGAAAAATGAAAGACTTCAACTACGAACACACTTTATTTCTGGAATGTGCATAAATGAATAAATATTGTGATTGAAACATCCATATTTGTCTTTTTTCCCCTTCAATGTACAGCTTGTTTTCTCGAGCATGGTCACCATACCTCAGCTGCAACCCCTGGCTGCTGGGCTTTCAGAGCCCTCTGCAGTAGCTCAGCCAGGGATGGCTTCAGACAGGCAGAGGCAAAAGAAGGCATTGCATACCTTGTCAGATCATGAATTAAGTCATGCAGGGTTCGTACAGGTTTTTAGATACAAAATTCCATGACTTTTCCATGACTTTCCATGAGCCTCAATAACATTTTCCATGACTTGGCGTACTGTGATACATGACAGTTTTAAAGAGAAAAGTGTATGGCGCACAACCAAACTCACGCACAATACACCCGTTGTAAAAAAAGTTCTAATTCTTTTTATTATATTTTAAAGCAGATTGATTAAAAAACTGTCATGTATCACAGCCTCTCCCATGTTGGACACATCAAACTTTTTCACAGAATCGGCACTTTGCCAACCCATTCAGTTACTCGCATGACAAACTCACGGTATTTTTTGTCTTGTGTCCAAGTGTCTTGAAATCGACACTTTCCAGGCATGATGATAATCTCAAAGACACACTGCACCACAAACAAAACAAGCTCTTTTCACTTTCTCCTCGTTTGAACCAACTGACCCGACCGACGTGGAAATGAAACCAGGTCACCTAGCCAAAGAACCAATCAGGAAGCAGATGACAAACGAGCCTTCAAAATTAACCAATGGGATGCAAGGGCACGTTTTTCTGTCGTTCGCAGCGTGTAAAAATAGATTGAGAGTATCGCGCGAAGCACACCCTAGAAAACATTTTTTTTTTATTATTATTTTTTATTATTTATTAAATTCCATGACTTAAATTGAAATTCCATGATTTTCCAGGCCTGGAAAATGAAAAATCAAATTCCATGACTTTCCAGGTTTTCCATGACCTGTACGAACCCTGGTCATGGTCCTCTCCACTGGTAGAGCAGGAGCAGGAGGAGGAGGAGGAGCAGGAGTAGGAGCAGAAGAGAGGAGGAGGAGAAGGAGGAGCAGGAGCAGGAGAGAGGAGGAGGAGTAGGAGGAAGAGGAGGCTGAAGAGCAGGAGAAGGAGGGGATAGGAAGAGGCGGAGGATGAAGGCTGGAGGAGGCGAAAGAGGAAAGCAGGAGCAGGAGGGAGAAGAAAAGGAAGAAATGGAGAAGCAGGAGGAAAAGGAGGAGCAGGTGGAAGAGGATGAAGGAGGAGCAGGAGGAGGAGCAGGTGGAGGAGGAAGAGGAGGCTGCAGAGCAGAAGAGAGGAGGAGGAGAGCAGGAAAGCAGGAGCAAGAGGAAAAAGAGAAGAGGAGGAAGAAGAGCAGGAGGGAAAAGAGAAGAGGAGGGGGAAGAAGAAGAAGAAGAAGAAGAAGAAGAAGAAGAAGAAGAAGAAGAAGAAGAAGAAGAAGAAGAGCAGGAGGGAAAAGAGGAAAAGGGGCAGAAGGAAGATGAGGAAAAGGGACAGGAGGGAAATGGAGGAGCAGAAGGAAGAAGGGAGAGAGCAAGGGGAAGAACAGAAGGTGCAGGAGGAAGAAGAATAGGAGGAACAGTAGGCAGAGGGGAGGATAAGCATGAGCAGGAACAGAAAACTCGCTCATTATTAGAAGCTCATTGTCCTACTTCCATTCCCAGAAAAGTTGGCACCATATTAAATTAGCCCAGGCAACTAAATACACCTTTTCACAAAATCTGGCAGAGAGACAGATAGAGACTGATGCAAGACTGGGTGAAAATTTTCACAAGAATTGCTTTTCTTCCATCATTACCAGTTCAATTCCTTCCTCTATGAGAAACAAGTTGATGTGCTGGCTCCCTTAAATGGAGTTATCTCCCTTCTCTTCATCCCCCACATGTATTGTTAAATGGAGTTACTTCCCTTCTCTTCATAATCACATGTATTCAAAAATGGAGTTGCCTCCCTTCATCACCACTCCTTGTAAATGATTTTGCCCCTTTTAGAGTGGGAATACAAATGGATCTTGACATGCAAAAGACACACACCATGAAAATGGACAAGAAAATACCACATCATCTATATTGACCCAGTTAATTAATATTTTATCTCAATTATGATGGTTCGTCTTTTAATCTTCTCAGCCCTAGACATCCACATTCTAAAGCCCTCCATGAACCCATACAAGTGAACGTCTGCATGGTGTGTGTGGCTATATTTAGTGTCTGTTTCTCCTTATGTAAGAGTCCAACTGTGAGGAAGTTTAGGTTATTAAAAGTCTAAATTTTCAAAACTAGGTTTTCCTTTCTATGGTGACTTTTCTTGCCCCTAGAATAAAGTGACTTGGAATAAAGATGGAATGTAGAATTTTTAGCATGTTTGCATATTAATGGATGTAGAAACAAATAAGAAGTTGGAAAACTATAAATTATTTGCTACTTCTTAATCATAGTTTAATCATGTCATGTTGAGAGTGGCTTTCTTCTGATGATGATGCCACCTACCTCTATAAACATTTGTGTCACAGATACACTAATGATGGTTTATTGTGTACTACAGTCCTCTGTTAACTCATTCAAGGCGCAGAATTTCTAGTGTGTCTGTCCCCTGGAATCGCAGGAAAATGGACCAAGTTTGAAAAATCGTAGTAAAATAAATACTGTAGCTACAAAGCTAAACTTGGTATGGCTAGAAAGGTCTTTTTTTTGCCAAAACTAGCCAAATGCTGCACTTTGTCAAGCTAAGAAAACACTACACTTGCCATGACAGTAAGTAGAGCCACTATTTTGAAAACAAGAAGGGCAAAGCCCATACGACTCACATGCTTGACCTTGACCTTTATATGACCTTGACCTTCAGGTGACCTTCAAGGTCAAGGTCAAACAACTAAACCTACCAATGACATCATACACGAAGAAATGCTTTACACATTTAAAAAGGTGTGGTTTTTTATAGCGACTTACACCCTTTGTCTGGGTCTCAAACCGCTTACACTTTACCCCCTGATCACTGGGCAGCTTCATCAATCCTCACTGGTACCTCACAACAAACATAGTGACGTACATTTAAGACACACACAGTCAGGTACCAGCACCAACTCCGCTCCCTGGGGAGTATTCCAACCCGATGCTGGCGCTTGGCCGCATACAAGGGTTAATCGCACAACGTTTTTGCCAATATTGCCCTCACAGGTACCCGGTTTTACTCCTGGGTGGGGAGAAACAATGCGAGTTAAACATCTTGCTCAAGGATGCAACTCTGGAAACCGCGCAGCTTCGAACGCCGTACCCACTGGCCGCAAGCGACTGTAGGTCCAGCGCGCTAACCACTCGGCCACAGAGCCCCACATTTTCCCTACCAAAATACATGTGACCTTGACCCAAGGTCAAGGTCATCCAAGGTCATGCAACACAAAGCTGTTAATTCAAGACATAGGAAGCACAATGGTGCTTATTGGCACTTTCTACCATGAGATATAGTCACTTTTAGTGGTTCACTACCCCATTTTGGTCACATTTCATAAGGGTCAAAGTGACCTTGACCTTGATGATATGTGACCAAATGTGTCTAATGATGAAAGTATAACATGTGCCCCACATAATTATTAAGTTTGAAACAGTTATCTTCCATAGTTCAGGGTCAAGGTCACTTCAAAATATGTATACAATCCAACTTTGAAGAGCTACTGTGACCTTGACCTTGAAGCAAGGTCAACCAAACTGGTATCAAAAGATAGGGCTTGCTTTGACCTATATACCACTTGTAGCTAAGGTCGCCATTCTCAATAACGTGGGAGAAAATTGTGAAAATGTGAAAAATGACTGTTTTTGAGACCACATTTATGGCTCCTGTGACCTTGACCTTGAAGCAAGGTCAAGTCACTATGTATATTTTTTGAGGCCTTGTCATCATACACCATCATGCCACATTTGGTGTTGATAGACTTAATAGTCTCCGAGAAAAATCCAACGTTTAAGTTTTTTACGGACGCCCGCCCGCCCGGACGGACGGACGCCCGGACGGACGGACGACACGGCTCAGTACATAGACTCACTTTTGCTTCGCATGTGAGTCAAAAATAGGTCTTTCACCCAGCTCTCTTTCTCAGAGTGTCCACTGCTTGTTTCTTGGTCTAGAGCTCTATAAAAAAAGTGAACTTCACAAAATGGCACACAAACACACTGGAGAAATTTTGTGATGATTGTGTTTACTAGTCCTGAGTTTCAATGAATATGAGCCTACAATGAACTACCGAGCAGCTGATGGCGAGTTTGACCTAGTTGCATTCTCGCTCTCTGATACCTCATCATTAGCGAGAGGAAAATCACTACTATCATCATCATCATGAAAGGGATCATCACAAAAACACACTGGAGAAATTTTGTGATGATTGTGTTTATTAGTCCTGAGTTACAACCAATATGAGCCTACAATGAACTACCGAGCAGCCGATGGTGAGGTCGACCTCGTTTCAGCCACCATGACAACTTCGCTCTCATCCTCGCTGTCTGATACCTCATCATTAGCGAGAGGAAAATCACCACTATCATCATCATGAAAGGGATCATCTACATCAGTTCCTATGTCATACAAAGCATCCTCTTCAGCATCAGAACCCTCCTCTAAAGCAATTTCCACTGGGTCACCCATCTCGTGCTATCCACGCTACGCCTCCATCGCTGTTTACTTCGTGCCTCCTCGTGCATCGCTGATAAAGGTTATGGTCTGGCCGGGAAAGATCTGTGTGTGGATCTAAAGCTGGCAAACTATAGTACAGAGAAGAATTGAAGACTAGACTAATTCCCTAAACCATATTTTCCTTGTTGTAAGGGGGCAAAAATATGCTAATGTGGTAGGCTCTTTTGAGCCTACGCGCCGCGAACGACTATGTTCGGCGCAGAGGCTCATGAGCCTACGCGCCGCGAAGGAGTTAACCTTTAGAGCGCCACCAATTTCCGTCATTGCTTTACCCCAGAGCCACAAATTTTATTATGTGTGGTCAAATTCGACACCATGTTTACTTAAAAATCATCATTTATTACCTATTCAAGCTTTGAAGTAGATTTTTGGAGGGTGAGTAGAAAAATGGATGGCCTACATGGTGCAATTAATAAAAACGCCATAGAATGTTTTTTTGGCTGCTATAAAATCATGGAACACAGACAACAAAAAACAAACAAATTCACTGTGTTTTCCTACACTGCTCTATTTATTTAAGAATACAACAGCTTTTGATGAAAATGCGAAAGTGCATAGTCTCTAAGTAATGGAGATACATCTGAAAATGTTTTATGGTAAAACTAAAACAAAACAAAAAATCTTACAATTACTTACGCTAGGGAAGTCAGCCGAGTCATGTTCATCTGAATCAAGCTTCCGCTCAGGACTCTCGATCTTCAGACCACAACACATCACCATCGGTAGAAGCACTGAGTTTTCCTACACTGCTCTATTGATTCAAGAATACAACAGCTTTTGATTACTTGGAAATACATCTGAAAATGTTTTAGTGTAAAACAAAACAAAAAATCCTACAATTACTTACGCTAGGGAAGTCAGCTGAGTCATTTTCATCTGAATCAAGCTTCCGCTCCTCCTGTCGATCTACAGACCACAACGCATCGATCGGTCGAAGCACGTGTTTGCTCTCTATGATATATATATATATATATCTCCCATCACATCAATGTCAGCAAAGCCTTCAAATTCATATTCTGAGAGTCATAATCGAAAAATAACTCCACAAGCGCTTCAACTTCTTCGTCAGTCACCATACTGGCAAAGAAAAAAGTCCCATTCACAAACGGTGAAGACGAACTTCGTGAAAAAATTAGCTGAAAATTCTACGCGCGTCCTCTCCATGGCCAAAATGGCGGATCTCGTTGCCACGTGATCACTGCACATGACTGTGATATTTTTAGAACAGCATGACTCGAAGGCAGCGTTAGGCAAGTCAACAGAGCACGTCACTATCGCTCGCGCTGGCGGACGTCTGGGGAATGTACGCTGTGGCGCATCAATGCGCCGGCAGCGCTCTAAAGGTTAAAAAGGTAAAGGTGTGATTTTATATAGCAACTTTCCACCATTGATCGGTGCTCAAACCGCTTTACACTTTACCCCCATACAACCATTGCAGATCATACAGGCTTGGTAGAAGGGCAAATAATTATAGGTATATGTGACGAGCCACGACAAAACCAGTGCTAAGTCCATTTTTGGACAAAATGGGGTTTTAATACTTTTGAATTCTGCATTCATTTCTGTTTGTTTTGATATAAGAATGAACAATGTGAGTTAATTAGAATAGGAGTTACAGGCATTTCAAGTTGGGTACTGAAGCAGCGGTCATTTTGAAAAAACGGTCTCAGAAGATTTACTCTCTTCAGACATTAAACACCTTAGCAATGGTATTTCAAACTCCGTTTCCAAAAATAGCTGACCTTATTTTTCTTCGACATCCACAGAGCGGGAACGCCGAGAGAGCGGCCCTTCTAACGGTATATAACATGAAGGGGTTCTGCAAGGGTTTAGGTGTGTTTATTGCGGCTAAAATGAGGCAATTAACGCTAATTACAGGGAGCTTTTGAAACAATACATAACACAAAAGTCTTTATTTTACCATCAAAATATAATTCTTCAAAATGTTTCCTTTACTGGCATGATAGTTTGAACCATGTAGAATCTATTTTCATCAAAAAGTGAAAATCACCCAGAGTGACCCTCCCTGCCTTTTTTCAGTCGTAGCGCAAAATAGTGCCGCGCAACTTAGCACTGGTTTTGTCGTGGCTCGTCACATATGTAGAGTTCAGTGATTGTGTCATATCGCATGAATAACTCATTCTGAATCAATGATAATTAGTCTAAATACTTCTTGTAGTTTGTTTGTATTGTTTGCAACATTTCATTAACATAACATTTATATTTGCTGAGCAATGATTTTTCGTAATACCCCATTTTTCTATGCCATGTACCCCCTTAAGGGGGCACATGGCGTAGAAAACGGGGGTATAGGGAAAAAAAATTCATTGCTCAGCAACTGTTATAGCTATCTTAATGAAACTTTGCACACAATACAGACACACAACAAGGATAATTCACATCAATTTTTATAGTTCTAGATTGACTAGTTCTTGTTATATAACACAATCACAGAAAAATGCACGTTACAATTTGTTCCCTCCTACCAAACTACAAGGATCAAACTAATGGTTGTGTACAAAGAAGAAGACCTATATTTTGCTATAAAACATTATAAATGTATTTATGACACTTACAAATGTTTCTGGTGATGAGTGGCATTTACACATGAAAAAAAAACGTTGCTGGCATGACAAGATTAAACTTTAACAAGAAGGGCAAAGCCCATACGACTCACATGCTTGACCTTGACCTTTATATGACCTTGACCTTCAGGTGACCTTCAAGGTCAAGGTCAAACTACTAAACCTACCAATGACATCCAGACCTGCCAACCCACCATCATGCCAAAGAGTAGCATCCAGAGCTATTTGGAGTAGCATGGAAGGAATAGGCGTAGCGGGGGTGGGGGGTTGAGAGAGATAAAGCTGTGAGGTTGGCGTGATAAGCTGACCCGGTGGCGTGAAAGCGGGGGGGGGGGGGGGGGGGGGAGATAAGGCTGTGAAGGCGGCGCGATAAGCTGCACTGGCGGCGTGAAAGCGGGGGGGGGGGGGGGGGGGGGATTCTCCATCGGGGTCAAAAGTTCAAGCACGCGGGAAAAGCGTAGTTTTTATGAACAAGCGTAGCAAGCATGTCGAAAGCGTAGTATGCTACGCCTAAAGCGTAGCATTTGGCAGGTCTGGACATCATACACAAAGAAATGCTTTACACATTTTTCCTACCAAAATACATGTGACCTTGACCCAAGGTCAAGGTCATCCAAGGTCATGCAACATAAAGCTGTTAAGGCCAGACACGGCAGCTGTTTTAGACCAAAAAAGTGATTTTCGGATTTTTGCAGAATTTGCTTCCTCAACATCTAATCTATCGACTCCAACAATAACATCTTGTAAAAAAAATAGGCAAAAGTCATTAAAACATTATTACAAAAGCGTGGGCTTGGATATTTATGCTAAGGATTCTGAAACATGGCCATTTTTAAAGCCCTCAAACGCATAGCAACGCTTTGGGAAATATGCGATGTTTGGTACCACCAGATAGCTCACGTTTCGAAGCTGTGTTGCCCTGCACTGTCGACAAAAATAGACTTCACTGCGATTGGTCACCAGCATTTGAATGAGCGGCAATGTTTGCGATAGATTTCCATATAAGGCTACGCATTACTATTTCATTGATAGCGTAAGCGTCTGGGTCAAAGTTTAGCCAATCAGAGCACAGCAAACACCTCGTCGATTCACTCGGCCTGCCCACAATGCACCGCGGTTGTAAACAATATGGCTGCATTGTTCCATGCGACTTTTGACTGTTCATCATATTTCAAGGCTATTTCTCGAAATTGATTACTGTTACAATTGTGTTGAGCAAAGAGAATGCCTCGTCCACAGAAACAAAAGCGTCGCCTGCAAGCAAAGCAAGCAGCTGCTGCTAAAAAGGCCAAGACTGAAGGGTTGAATGAGTCAGTGTTACAAATATCGGCTTCGAGTCGAACTTCGAGTTCGCCGGTTGCTCTCTGCAATAACATATATATTATTAGGTGAAATATATTTCATCAATGTGACTTCAAATGGAATATTTTTACTTCTGTGTGCTGCATATGTATACTTGTAAAAAAGGCCAAGACTGAAGGGTTGAATGAGTCAGTGTTACGAATATCGGCTTCGAGTCGAACTTCGACTTCGAGTTCGCCGGTTGCTCTCAGCAATAACGTATATATTATTAGGTGAAATATATTTCATCAATGTGACTTCAAATGGAATATTTTTACTTCTGTGTGCTGCATATGTATACTTGTGAAAAATCACACTGGATTTTGCTGTCTGCATGGAGCAGGGACCATCAATCTGTAAGTGCTGTTTTAGCCTTCTTTCTTCCCCTTTTTCTGCGTTTTGTGCTTTGTGTGCGTCTTGGTGTCTTCAAATCCCTAAGGCTCAGTAAGTTTTGAAGATAAATACTTCTACTTTGGCACACTGCTAGTTAGGATATTTTTGAAGATAATTACGTTTGCTCATTGACTTAAACCATGTAGTTTCTTCATAAATCATAATCAGGCGGTTAAAACACACACCCGTGTAGGCCTTTTTATAAAAATAAATAAATAAAAATCCATAACCATCCAAATGCATTGAAACAACGTAAATATGTGACCATTGAGGAATTAAACCAATTGCAAGAAACAAAATTGGAATCAGTTTGATAGAATAGAAGTTATAGGCTTTTGATGTTTTTTGTTTGGCGGCCATTTTGGATCGTTGCCATGGAAACTGATGACATATATTATCAGGCATTATCATTTTTTAGCTCCTACATCATTATACATTTGTTGACTAAAAAGAGATACAAAACAAATGACAGCAAACTTGGTCCAACATTAGCTGCCATGTCTGGCCTTAATTCAAGACATAGGAAGCACAATGGTGCTTATTGGCACTTTCTACCATGAGATATAGTCACTTTTAGTGGTTCACTACCCCATTTTGGTCACATTTCATAAGGGTCAAAGTGACCTTGACCTTGATGATATGTGAACAAATGTGTCTCATGATGAAAGTATAACATGTGCCCCACATAATTATTAAGTTTGAAACAGTTATCTTCCATAGTTCAGGGTCAAGGTCACTTCAAAATATGTATACAATCCAACTTTGAAGAGCTCCTGTGACCTTGACCTTGAAGCAAGGTCAACCAAACTGGTATCAAAAGATAGGGCTTGCTTTGACCTATATACCACTTGTAGCTAAGGTCGCCATTCTCAATAACGTGGGAGAAAATTGTGAAAATGTGAAAAATGACTGTTTTTGAGACCACATTTATGGCTCCTGTGACCTTGACCTTGAAGCAAGGTCAAGTCACTATGTATGTTTTTTGAGGCCTTGTCATCATACACCATCATGCCACATTTGGTGTTGATAGACTTAATAGTCTCTGAGAAAAATCCAACGTTTAAGTTTTTGACGCCGGACGGACGGACGAAACGGCTCAGTACATAGACTCACTTTTGCTTCGCATGTGAGTCAAAAATGAAGGAATGAAAAGCTCGCAAATCGATCGTGCCAAAGTGTTATTGAGACTGTAGACCTTGTTTCTGAGTATAACTCAAAACTCGATTTTTGAAGATTTTTCACGAAAGTGGCTACGTCGTGTGCCCCCTTAACCCTTGCATGCGGCTGTGAGCCAGCATCGGGCTAGAATACTTCCGGAGTGGAATTGCTGATGGTGCCCTAGTGTGTGGCTCTACCTGTCTGTCCATGTGTTTGTCATCAGGTGCCAGAGATGGAATGATCAAACAGCCCAGTGATCAAGGGGGGAAAGTGCAAATTGGTTCGAGACCCAGATATGGATAAATTGCTAAATAAAACCACACCTTTACCTTTCTGTGATACATTAAAAGTTGTCAACTAGTTTTTACGAGAAAATGATTACATACTAGCCCATATATGTCTGTCTATCTATTTATCTATCTATCAAGAGATTTTAAGGGCAGGTTTTAGTTTTTTAGTCAAAATCCTTGTTTATGCACCTAGGAAGTCCATCGTTTCATATATGATAGATACTTGCATGAAGTATGCAAAAACAGACTTTGTAATGACATTGCTACAGTCACATGACCAATATGGCGGATGGGTCTATAAATAGTATCACATTTTTTGTGCCTGTTTTCTCTGTCAATTTTGAAGATATTTGCTTCAAACTTGGTATTTGCCTTATTCAAACATAGCTTAATCTCACAAACTAAAATTATAAGTTTTGAACCATATGTTAGTAAATGAGTAATTTTGAAAAAACACTTCATCTTTGTCCGTGAAAACAAATGCATGAAAGAATCATCCATAACTCAAAAAGTACTCAATTAACCTCAATATGCTTAGTCTATGATGATTCCATACAACCTTGGAGAGTGTGTTCAAAAGTTCAAGATGATTAAACAAGATTTGGCTGAGAAAATGGGCACACAAGATCAGTAACAATTAAAAAAATAACAAACAGAGAAAATTGACTTTGAAGTCTTTATTCAGGAACTATTCAGACAGTGCACCTGACTTCTTTAAAAATAGTTTTAAAATATTTTGAGGCAAGATAGAGAAAAGATAATTGGAGATGTGAAAGTCAAGAGGGTGATCTTGATCTTGGTAAAAAAATCTCATTTTCGAAAATTTTAGTGAAAACTTCGGTTCTTCAGCGTAGAAAAAACTAAAACCTGTCCTTAATGGCGAGCAATCACAGCGCTGGAGGAGTGGTGTCGCCAGCATTGTGCAGCAGCCAGTCAGCGGCGAATGGCGGCAGCCCCCGTGACAGCCACAGATTTCCAGCGCCCCACCTGCTTTAAACTTTGCCGTTCCAGACTGGGACTGCAGAGTCATCAAAGGACCCATAGGGATGGTAGTGGAACTAGTCATCCTTGAAGCAAGGGACAACCGAAGATATCTATCAGCTTCTGACACTAAAAAAGAGTGAAAGTCATTCCTACCCGACACAGCGCCATGGAAATTGATCCGTTGGCCTGACAGCTGAGACACTGACTGCTTCTTTTCCTTCTTCTTCTTGTATTCCTCCTCCTCGAGTGGCAGAGGAATGGGATCATCTTGGGTCTGTAATGTCAGGAAAGCAAAGCATGCCTGGAACAAGAGCAGCCACGGTGACAAGATAGAAAAAGATATATGTCACTGTTCTTCACTGGAAGTTTTTAGTAAGTTCTTAGTTAGGGGCCACATGTTCAAGAAGATGTCAAGAAGCAAATGAGTCATTCTTCAGTGGTCGTGACACTGAGGGTACACTTCGTTCACACTATAATTTATCAATGAATAGTGACTTTTGAAGAAGAAAAAAAGTCATTAATGCATTTTGCTGATGTCAATGTAACTGGAAAATCAGCCTCATAACAAATATCCCGTTTTTAACATTATTAATTTGGGTTTGACCTTAAATTTAGTGCACAAAATGGCGCCTGAAAAGAGGAATGCCGACCCCTTGCTCTAAAAACCTTCCTTTTTTAAACACCAATGATAATAATCCTCAAGTACTTTTTCTTTTGGTGAATATCATTGATCAAATAAAGCAGCAGACTCATGTATTGCAGTCGCTTGCTTGTTTATCACTGTGAAAATTGGGGTTGAAATGAAGGGTAACCTGCGTTCTCGTGGCGTCACAAAATTCCGACCATGAAAAACCGATCTAGTAGACGATGTATGTACCACAGAAGGAAAGTTTTAGTCTCAACTGAAAAACCAATGAAACAAACACAATTATTTTAGTTTTATGACAACACAGCTACTGCTTGGATCTTTACCTGAATTATTTTGATTCATCACGCAGGTTACCTCAGGTTGTTTTAGATAAATATTTTGACAGCGCAAAATTTTCGCAGGGTCAGAAAGGGCTTGGAAGATCAGTTTTGTAACACTTCATAAGACTTGATGACGTTTTACGGCAAATTACCACGTAGTAACACGTGTTACACCAAATTCAGTGAGGTGTCACACACACACTTGTTGAAGTGCGCAAGTTACGACAGACGCCGATGAGCTCGAGTCATAGCGAATGATTCTGCGCATGCGCGTTCTTGCTATAGTCAGTTTAAACATTCCCACTTCGACCAATTCAGCAGCGCCAATAAACGTCGTTTAGCTTAAGATTACACCCGAATCACGTGCACCGTTAAGGTGCATGGAGTACAGTACCGCCTAGCAAGACATTTGTCACAACACGCAGATACATTAACGCGGCCAGATCTTAGCATAGCTCCCCAGGCGCGCGAAGGCAGTCAGGCGGCATATTGTTAGCGTCTCGACTGACGAAGCAATGTTTAAACGGACTATAGCAAGAACGTGTTGTTGCTAATTTGTCTTCATTTTCACTACATCATGTGCGGAGTTGAGTTTGCAACTGTTTGTTATGCTTTTCTTTACTGAATTAAAGATCTCGTTTTTTAATAGCAAGGATATTTTGAGCATTTTTGACGATGAACCGAGAGCATTGCGTGTTCAGCGTCAGCAGTTTGTAGGATGCGTCAAAACTGTCAGGTCGGACTTGGGTGGGGTGGAAATCTCATTTCTAAAGAAGCAGGGTGCTTCTTATTACTTTCCTGACATTGCAGATGAAGCAATTGTTTTGCTTGATAAAGTAGAGAAAGTCTTGGAGGCCCAGCTGGATTGACGTGGACATTATTTAAAAAAATTATAATTAGAGAAAGAGAGAGAGAGAGACTTCTCTCTCAAGCTGATGACCGGAGTTACCTGCGACAACTGTGCGTTTGCTGGAGAGATAGAGAGAGAAATAGAGAGAGAGAGAGTGATGAAGACCAATTATTATGTTTGTCACCTGTTTTATTTTTAATGTTGTTTCTTTGATTCTTTAATATAGAAACTGCCATTTTGTGTGTCCCCCCCTCAATTTGATATGAAATGGTGTCACGCACATGCAGGTTACCATTTTCTGTTTTTTATTTTACATTTTATTAACCCTCTGGACGCCATTAATTTTTCACGGGTTTTACTCCCTGCAGCCAGTTATTTTCTGGGCGTGTCCAAAAACCGAGACCCCTCTTCTGTTTAAAAATATACAATTATTTTATTATTTGCTATAGAGGCAAACTTTTTGGAGGAAAGATGGAAAATTGAATGCTCTCTCTGATAGACCCACTGAAATGTATGTCCATGCAATTCAATATGATAAGAAAAAACCCTGAGACAACACAAATAAAAAACGTGTCGAGTGCCACCGACTTACTCGATAATAAATTCCCGCATCGCTTCCTTTACTCGCCCTTACTTGACCAGCGTAGCGATTCGTTTCGTCGACCATCAAGTCAACGACTTTATTAGTTGAAATAGAGATGAAAAGCATTCGATTTAGATACCTCATCGAGCACATGTTGAGG
This sequence comes from Theodoxus fluviatilis, assembly GCA_034096865.1. NCBI lineage: Eukaryota > Metazoa > Mollusca > Gastropoda > Cycloneritida > Neritidae > Theodoxus > Theodoxus fluviatilis. The sequence continues at coordinate 89,274 of JAWQFJ010000603.1, forward strand.
AGAATCCATGCACGAATTCAGAGCGAATTTAGAAGTTATCGATCAAGCTAGACACGCTGTTGCGCGATTTTGATTGCACACGCTGGCCCAGAAATGGCTGAGCTCGATCCTGATGAAGAGCAAATCTTTGAAATATTGTTCGATTCTGACTCGGAAGAAGAATTGCATCGCTTCACAGAGGAAGATTTGGTCGAGTTTGCCACAGCAACCATGAGTGGTCATAGTCATACGCAGACGGAATCTTCGACTGGGCTGGTTCAACTTCGATTTCGTCAGCAGTCACTCAGTCACTGTCAGTCTGTGGCAAACTCGAAGAAATCTTCCTCTGTGAAGCCATGGAATTCTTCTTCCGAGTCAGAATCGAACAATATTTCAAAGATTTGCTCTTAATCAGGATCGAGCTCAGCCATTTCTGGGCCAGCGTGCGCAGTCGAAATTGCGCAGCAGCGTGTCTATCTCGATCGGTAACTTCTAAATTCGCTCTAAATTCGCGCACATGCAGTGAAAAAATATGGCGACTGTTATTATGAAAGCGAGGCTCTTCTGCGCAGTCTCCATGCATAGAGAGCTCTCACAATCCCAAGATTCATAGCAAACGGCGCCAGATTCAAACATGCCTATCCGTCTGTCGACTGTATCCGCCGACGGCTGTGAGGGGAGGTAACAACGTCGGCGGTTATGATTGCCGACGGTGCGCAGAGGGTTAAAAAGTTATCAGATTTACTTTCACTGGTGTAATTTTATCTGTATTTATGTGGCAAACTTATGGCAAGAGTATCTGCATCATTTTATGAAAATTAGTTTTGCATAGCAAAATAACAGTGGGAGTGGTAACCTGCGCGTGGTGTCACACTATTGCTTGCGTCACAATTTTTTATATTTTTACCTGGTATCTCTGAAAAGCATACAGTTGAGTAGTAATATGAGGCTTTCTAGTTTTATTAATGATTTTCTGCAAAAAAATAATTTAAAACATTTAATGGCAGGCTTTTGTGACGCCACATTATGCAGGTTAACCATCATGGCCACCACCCCTGAGATCCGAGTTTACATTGCAAGCATCAAATCTACTGATTTAGTGTTAACATATTCAAACAGATAGTGTTGTTCACTTTGCAATGCCACAAGATAAAATATTGCACTAGTAAATTTCAAAATTGGGTCTATTTCCCCCTTTTAGTCACGACCAGCAAAGAATGACTAAAATACAAGCATAAAAATATTTTTTTATATGTTAGATGACACACACACAAAAGCCACAGGAAATCGCTATTTTAACTTCAAAAGTGGATTCCCTGAGTGCTAATAGGGCAGGGAAGATGGGACAGCACACAGTTTATTGTTTACCATCAATTTCTTTCTTTCTTCGTTTTTTTTGCATGGTCACCAAAAAAGTTCAGGATCAGCAGAACAAAATAGGGTCTCTCAAGTTAGGGTAACACCACAAGTTTTTTGGGGGGCCTAACATTCCATCCTGCAGGCCTACCAGTCCCAGGAGACGACCAGAGCGCCGTGGCTGCAAGTGGAGGAGGGAAGACGCCCCTGGACTGCTGCTGCGCTTCACTTTCTTGGGGGGCTTGATCTTATCATCTCCCCCCATCTTCCCTGCACCTGCCTTGGGCTGGGTGGGCCTGAGCTGTAGAGAAAGAAGAAGATATAAGACAGTGCAATGATTCAGACAACGATACAGTGCAGGGATGTTTAACCAATGCTATACAATCAAGACATCCGCAGCGCTGAAGGAGGAGCATTGCCAGCATTGTGCAGCTGCCCATCAGTGGCTGCAGCCCCCACGACAGCCACGGACTTCCAGGGCCCCATCTGCTGAAAACTTTGCAGCTGCTGACTGGGTTTGCAGAGCCATCAAAAACCCATAGGGATGGGATTGGATCCAATTGATCTTGAAGCAAGGGACAGAAGAAGAAGAAGACAATGAGAGCAATACAACACAGCACACATTACATTGTTGAGTGACCAGAGCCAGTTTCAAAATTGTTGAGACCAGATTCCAGCCAGTAGGGGGAAACTCCAGCAGCAGCCTACCTGCAGACAAATGGAACTAGCACAGAGCTGCCAAAGTGCTACGATTTAAGCGTAGCATGCTACGATTTCGACATGCTTGCTACGATGCTACGAGCGTCCGGGAGAAACTACAATTTTTCAAAGCCTCAAACGGAACTTTTACCCGTCACGTAGAACCAAACACACCCCCCCCCGCACCCCCCCCTCTGCACGCCGTAGGTCCAGTGCTCAGCACCTTCACAGCCAACACACACAACCCCCCCCCCCCCCCCGCTTCACGCTGTTGGTTTAGCGCTTTTCGCCTGCGCAAACATTGCCATTTTCCTTCTTCTGCGTGTGTGATACGCCTATTTCTTAAATGCTACTCCAAAAAGCTCTGGATGCTACTGTTTGGCATGATGGTGGGTTGGCAGCTCTGCTAGCATACTGCCAGAGCTCCTCCATACTCCTTGCATGAGCTGGAATTCCTGACTGCTGGACTTTTGGGGCTCGCTCCATGTGCTCAGCCCGGGGCGGCTCCAAGCAGCCAGGAAGGCTACTGGGGGGCATTGGGACAGGGTCAGACAGTCCAGATCCTATCATGCACTCACACCAACCTGGAAGATTGAGTCCCACCCAAGCCCACTCCTTGTCATACCAGCAGAGGTGAGCTGTGTGGGGTGACTGGGTCAAATCCCAATGAATCTGCAAGCACGTTGTGTCTCAATGACCTCATACATGACCGTTCACTACATGAGAGCAATGTGAACATAATGAATGGTAAAGGTGCTCCTTTTTATATAGTGATTTTTCCACCCATTGATGGGTGCTCAAACAACAGTTTTATCCCCTGGTCATCAGGCTACTCACATCATTCCTTCACCATCTAAACTCTCCCTGGGGAGCATGCAACCAGGCTGCGGATGAGTGCACCCAAGTTAACTTTCACAGTTTTCCAGCTCAGCCCTCACAGGTACCCATTTAACTTCTGGTTGGGGAGAGGCAATGTGAATGAAACACCTTGCCCAAGGATGCAACTCTAGGATCTGTGCAGCTTTGAACACCACGCCCACTGCCTGCAAGCCATGCAGGTTGTGTGTGCTGATTATTCAGCCACACAACCCCTCAACACAATGCAATACAGATTACATTGAAGTCAACTACAACCTGGTACTGTAACACACACACACACATACATGCACACTCATGTACATGCACACACACAAACCCCAAAAAGTACATGTACATGAACTGGTTGAGAAAAATAAAGAAAATAAACAGGTCAAGGCCACCCAGCCATCTATATTCAATATATTCATATCAACAGTATTAGTAAACATGGTGCTGAGGAAGCTCCTCTAAACTAGACTAAAGACAATTTCCCCCCTTTTTTTGCATGTCATAGACATTGAATCAACACTCACACAGTCACCGAGGGGAAGGTGCATCATAGATGTTTACCTTATACATGTTACAGGCATTATGTTAAACCAGGCATTAAGTGTAATGACTGAACATTTCAGTCATTAAACGAAATGACTATTTCACTCAGTTGTTTCATGAAATGACTAAAATCTTTAGGCATTACACATAATGCCTGACATTTTGAGGTTCATATTACACTTGTTGCCTGGATTGCTTTTTAGGCAACAAAAAAAAATGACCTGAGTGAGAGTTTAGACTTGTTTTTGACCAATGCCGGTTACATTCTCTGATTTATTAATCACAATCCATATTTCAGCCAATGAGTGATTGATTAATCACATTAAAATGTTCCTGTTTCAATCAATGAGCGTGTTCATATCAATCACATTCTCTGTTGTGGATGCTTGGTGTCAGATCATATTCACATTCAGGTCAGTCAGTCAGATCAGAATGGAGCAAACAGAGCAGCAGCCCACTGACTATGAAAGTTTGTTCAAAAGAGAATTATACAATTTATTTGAGAAGAACAACAGACTCTTCATAACAAAGGATGCGTACTTTCAAACAATACAGGATCTGAAGACAGGTTCCAAGTCTCGCAAGGGATACTACTACCTTCTGAACAAGTAAGTGATTTTATAGTGGTTGGCAGGACTTGTTACTTTAAAAAGTAAATATAACATCTTTATTGCCAATCACAGGGAAATGCGAAGTTGCTCCAGCCGCTATTTAAAAAATAATTTAGACAGCTACTGAACAATTAGCAATCACCAATCATGTTTGTTATTGCAGGTACGAATTCCTGCAGTGTGGTGACATCGAGAGGCTAATCAAAAGACGCAAAACTCCTGATGAGCGGCCATTGTACTACGTCTCTATCGAGGACACATATGACGCCATCAAGAGAGCCCACATTGCCACTGGCCATGGGGGACGCGACAGAACATCTTGCTGACAAATACGCCAACATCCCCAGGGATGCCGTTATCCTGTTCAAGTCTTTCTGTGCATTATGCCAGGAAAAAACCAAGCGCCCAGTTGCCAAAGGAGTCATCGTTCGACCCATTCTCAGCAGTGACTTTAACTCGAGAAGTCAGGTTGACCTCTTGGACATGCAGTCCAAAGCTTGTGATTCCTACGAATGGATAATGGTCTATCAGTGCCACTTGACCAAATTCGTCGTTATCCGCCCCATCACTACTAAAAATCTGTGGAAGTCGCGTTTCAGCTTCTGGACATCTTCCTTCTTTTTGGTGCCCCTGCCATACTGCAAAGTGACAATGGGTCGGAGTTCAATGCTGGCGTCATCAAAGAGTTAAAGGTCATGTGGCCAGAGCTAGTCATGGTGCACGGGCGTCCGAGGCACCCGAAGAGTCAAGGCTCTGTGGAGAGAGCAAATGGTGACATTAAAGACATGTCATATGTGTCCTCGATAGAGACGTAGTACAATGGCCGCTCATCAGGAGTTTTGCGTCTTTTGATTAGCCTCTCGATGTCACCACACTGCAGGAATTCGTACCTGCAATAACAAACATGATTGGTGATTGCTAATTGTTCAGTAGCTGTCTAAATTATCTTGGATGTCCGACAACAAATCCCAAGATTGGACTGTTGGAATCAAGTTCATGCAACAAATGAAAAATGCGTCTTATCATGCGGGGATTAAACGTACCCCATACACTGCCATGTTTGGCACAGAACCCAAGGTCGGACTCACTTCATCATCCCTACCACGGGAAATCATCGAGCGGCTCGAGTCTGAGGAAGACCTGCTCAGAGCTATTAGCGCACCCCAACCACATGATCAGCTCCTAGGCGGTTCCCAGCAAGACGATCGAGCAGTCGACTCCATGGCCGGGGGTCTGTCGTCTGCTGTCAGTTTGGGATCTCCAGTCACGACAACCTCGGTGAGCAGACATAAATAACCCTCTGACATTTCTTCTGTCATGGAAGCAACATGTCTCACTTTAGTTCTATTCTCTCCTATTGTTGTTTGCAATTTTTAAAAGATATTTCTCATTTTATCCCTTGATAAAATGAACATATTAACTTTTATTCTGTGAACAGACGATCATCTCCCAGGCGATTCCCAGCTACAGCCAGATGATCAGCTCCCAAGCGGTTCCCAGCTACAGCTAGACAATCCGCTCCCACGCAGTTCCCAGCTACAGCGAGACGATCAGCTTCCACGCGGTTCCCAGGCAGACAATCAGCTCCCAGATGATGTCACACCACCACAGGCAGATGAAGAGCTCTCAGACGGCGCGCAGCTTCAGAATCTGGCATCACCGCTCAGTCTCTCACCACTTGTACTTAGGCGACGCAAGATTATGATTGAAAGGAAGAGGGCAAAAGAGTGTCTGACCGACCAGGCTGAGCGAATGGTTAAACGGTCACGCATAGAGATGCAATCTGGAAACATTGGAGATAATGTGGCTGTTCCAATTCCCATGGTAGACAGGGGCAGGGGTGATCCCCGGAACATCCTAGGTGTCATCATCGACAAGAATGAAAATGACCTCTACACCATTGCCACAAGACAGGGTATCCTTTCTAATAAGTACACACGAGCTGACTTCACTCTCTGTCCTCAACAGCTACTAAGAAACAGTGACATTGACAGAGACAAACATGTCTCACTTCGTGAAGCACTGAAACGTACAGCATCTGGCGGTCAAGGTTTCGTAAAATGCAATTGTGCTGCCTTGCAGAACAAATGTTCTACCTTGAAATGTAAATGTTTCAAAGCACAGTTGAAGTGCAACAGCCGTTGCCATAACAGCCACACATGCTGTAACAAATAACTGACTTCACAAAAAACAAGTATAGCAGCGAACAGAAGAACAGTGACATTGACAGAGACAAACATTTAAAATGTGCGGCCTTGCAGAAATAATGTTGTCACTTGAGCTGTAAATGTTTAATTTAATGACTGTACTTGTTTAGAATCAAATATTTAATAAAATAACTGAAGAAATGCTATTTGATTTCTGTTTTATTGACAACAGATAAGTACATTAACATGTTAAAACTTTTAGGCATTATGTAAAATGCCTGGCAGTAAATTTCAGGCATTATGTTGAATGTCTAAAGATTTTAGTCATTTCATGAAATGACTGAGTGAAATAGTCATTTTGTTTAATGACTGAAATGTTCAGTCATTACACTTAATGCCTGGTTTAACATAATGCCTGTAACATACATACATACATGTACATCCATACTCATTCACACACAGGCACAGTTAGTGTTACAACACATAGTCTCAGCACTGGTAGCAGCCAGCAGAAAATTGATTGAATTGTAGAAATCTATATTAATTTTGCAGTACCACCAGTTTTATGCCAAAAGAAGAAGAAAAAATTGTGGTTAAGGTAACATGGCTATTAAAAAAGGGGGGTAGGTAGGTAGGCCTGATTATTTCTTTTAACAGAAGAGGCCAGAATATCAACATAAATCACAATTTCTATCTTTTTTTTTTGCTCACATATAGTGACAAAACTATAAAAGCACACTTAAAGAGTGGAATCCCCAAGTGCTCATAAGGCACGGAAGATGGGCTAGCACACAATTTGTTGATCAATTTGTTTCTCCTTCCCTTCCTATTTTGTGATTGAAAAAAAGGTTGAGTGTCAGCAGAAAAAAATAGGGTCAGTTGGGTTACCATAACCACATATGTATTTTCCGTTTTGTTTTTGTTTTGTCTTATACCTTCCAGGTTGGTTTTAAAGTATGGCAAGATCTAAATTACATCATCTGTCCCTATGCATCCCAGCAGCCTCTTTGGCTGCTTGGGCAAGGTTGAGGGTGTTTTTGAAAGAGTAGTAATACAAGATTTATGAGTTTATAATCTGCAGACAATGCAGAGAGAGAAAGATTGATTGATTGATTAAACTTTATTTTTCAATGGAAATACATGAATTAGGCATAACTGCATAATCTTGCATCCATCCCTTGAAAACAAAAATCCAATCCAATCCCATCCCCCACCCACCCACCCACCCTATATCCCACACAAAATTCACACAATAACACAGGGTACAATCAGAGAGAGAGAGAGAGAGAGAGAGAGAGAGAGAGAGAGAGAGAGAGAGAGAGAGAGAGAGAGAGAGAGAGAGAGAGAGAGAGATTGATTGATTGATTGATTGATTCTTTATTTATCAAGGATGAAATTTTAGGCATTTCTGCCTTTCTTACAAATTGTCCTTGCTCATAAAGAAATGAAAACATTGATAATTAAGACACAAAATACACAGTAGCTAATCCATGTACAACAGTTGGTAAGATATATGAAGAATATGATCAACAATGACAAAGATTTTAGTATATGTCTTTGACAGCTGTCAGCTCAGTGAGTCTTTAAGATCAAGCAATACGTGTCATATGTACAGGCGACAGAAGTGAGATCATCTGAATAGATAATCACGTATGGATGCTTTAAAAGACGTCAAGGAAGTATTGTTCCTAAGGTGCAATGGAAGTGTATTCCATATCATAACACCTGAATATGTAATACTGCCTTTGAAAATGTCTATTCTAGGTTGTGGTAGAATGAAAGTGTTGCGAGATAGTGAATGGCTTGTTTGGGGACGAATGAAGAGATCAGTAAGATACTTTGGTGCTTGTGAATGAGCAATTTTGTGCATAAGGATGCATTTATTGAGGACGAGGTGTTTTTGGAAGGGTAGTAAGCCAAGATTTTTTATCTTTTCATCCGTAGACAATGTTGAGTCGGAAATGGTAACCTTGGCAGCTCGTCTGTACAGTGATTTAATCTTGTTCAAGTGCACTGCCATAGAGC
>JAWQFJ010000603.1:102500-106066 GCA_034096865.1 Theodoxus fluviatilis
AGGGTCAAAATGACCTTGACCTTGATGATATGTGACCAAATGTGTCTCATGATGAATTTATAACATGTGTACTACAGTGTAATGAAGTTTGGAAGAGTTATATTCCATAGTTCATGATCAAGGTCACTTCAAAATATGTATACAATCCAACTTTAAAGAGCTCATGTGACCTTGACCTTGAAGCAAGTGTCAAAAACAAGGGACTGCCACGGCACTAAAATAAAACTCTAAAACACGGTGAGGTTTTGATGGCCGCGTATAATACAAAGCAAATACAAAACAGAAGGTAAAACAACGCAAATTTTCGGCTAAAAAGCCTTCATCAGGCGCACAAATAAAACTTACTGGAGGGCGGACAAAAGTAGAATGAAAGCGAGTCTGTCAGCGGGTTTAGCATACATAAAAACAACTCACAGAGTAAAACGAGGGCTGGCGTGTGGCTCGTGTCATGAAAAGTGTTCAACTCACAGATAAAATGAAAGGGACTCCAATCCCATTGTCACCAGGTGTAAAATAGCGTTAGTGTTTTAAAATATACATAAGTTTAGTAAATAGATAACTTAAAAGGTAATACATACTTACGCATAACTCTTCTTCTTCTTCTTCTTCTTAGGTTTTAAGGCAGCCAACACCAACATGCTGGTGAAACTGCTGCACTTTTTTTGCGTGCTGGGTATTTTATCCGTGGCCGGCACTCACCCGTCGAGGACATGAGTGTCAGGATCTTTATAGTGCGTGATTTTGATGTTTTGTGAATGCGTATCACACACTAGGCCTCGGTTTATGAAGGTCTCATCCGAAGGACCTGGGGAGAAGCCCTGAGGAGGGCCGTTTTTGGCAGCCCTGAGGAGGGCCGTTTTTCTTGGCAGCCCTGAAGAGGGCCGTTTGGTACCCGGTTTTACTCCTCGGGTGGGGAGAAGCAAATGCGAGTTAAGCACCTTGCTCAAGGATGCAACACTGAGGACCGCGCAGCTTCGAACGCCGTACCCACCGGTCGCAAGCGACCGTAAGTCCAGCGCGCTAACCACTCGGCCACTGCGCCTCACTACAAACATTAAAACCAATTATACAGTCCATTTATTTACTTTATAGTATATATGTCATGCACACGCGTGATGATTCACACATTCATGCACACGCGTGATGATTCACACACACACACACACGCACGCACACACACACACACACACACACACACACACACAAAACCGATGCATGTAGGAACACGTATGCGCACGAGCCCCCCTCCCCCCCCCCCCTCCCCTCCCCACACACACACATACATAAAACCGATGCATGCATGAACATTCGTGCGCACAAACACACACACACACACACACACACACACACACACACACACACACACACACACACACACACACACACACACACACACACAAACCATCATGCACGTATGCAAGGTATATCAAAAAGATTCATTTTTCGTTTATGCCCTCAGGGTTGCGTGTGCCTAATTTTTCTATAAGGTGCGCCTCCATCTCTTTCCTTTCACCAGGATTTTCTCTATGCAGAAGCCAGATACCCCTCACACGTAGGTCCTGTGTGGAATGGTTTCGTGAGTTGAAGTGTATGGCAACGGGTTTGGATCTGGAATGTCTTATGTCTGCAAGGTGTTCTTGAAATCGGATGTTGAGTGTTCTACCAGTTTCACCGATGTAAATCATGTTGCACTGTGAGCATTGAAGGGCATATATTAAGTTGTATGACTGGCATGTGAAAGACTTTTTTATGTGGAAAAGGGTTTTGGGAGCCTGCATGGAGGTGGAAGATGCAATGAAGGGGCAAGTCTTGCATTTTGGGAGGTTGCAGGGGGAGGTTCCAGGGGGGGAGGAAGCTGCATTACGGAGGGAGGAATGGACAAGCAAATCCCGAAGGTTAGCGTTTCTTTTATAGCTGATGAGAGGTGGTGAACGGAAGATGGAAGATAATTCCTCGGTATTTTCAAGGAGGTGCCAGTGGGATCGCACGATAGAATGGACAGCGCGGGCGGCTGGATGGTACTGCAAGGTAAGAATAGGGCGATCAGAGGCGGTCGTTTTGCTTTGGGGTTGCAGGGCGTGTTTCCTAGGAATACTGAGGACTCTCTGAAGGGCGTAATGAAGGACCGGGAGTGGGTAATGGCGTCGATGAAAGAATTGAACCATATCAAGAGATTTGGCGCGGAAATCTCTGTCGTTAGAGCAGAGGCGGCGTAGTCGGAGGAATTGTGAGTAAGGGATACTGTTCAGAGTGGAGGGGTTGTGAAAAGAGTGATAGTCAAGGTAGGCATGGGTGTCTGTGGGTTTGTAGTGGATGGAGGTGTTGAGGTGGCCATGGGAAAGGGAAATGTGGATGTCCAGAAAAGTGACAGAGGTTTTTGAAATTTGGTACGTGAAAGAGATATCTGGATGAAAATCATTTATGGCTTCTATATAGTCTGTGATTTGGTCAAAGTCGAGCGAGGTGATCCCAAAGCAGTCATCAATGTATCTTCTGAAGAGTTCTGGATAAGGTTTTGTATACTGTAGTTTAAATTGATGTTCTAAATGGCCCATAAAGAGGCAAGCATAGGCAGGTCCCATCTTTGTTCCCATGGCCACCCCATTTACTTGGGAATAGATGGAGTTGTCGAAAGAGAAAGTGTTTAGAGTGAGAACAAGTTCAGCCAGGCGAAGCAAAGTAGGTGTAGGGGGGTCCTGTTTGGGGCGTTGGTTCAGGAAAAAGGAAAGAGCGTTTAGACCATCGGTGTTGGGGATGCTGGTATATAGGGATACAACATCCAGTGTGAAAAGGTGGATGGGGACTGTCGTGGAGTTGTTGCTGAATTCTTCTATTAGGTGGAGAGCATGTGTAGTGTCTTTAACGAATGTGGGAAGTGACTGGACCAGGGGTTGTAGAATGGTGTCAAGGTAGGATGAGATCGATTCTGTGGGGCAGCTGCATGCAGAAACAATGGGTCGGCCTGGATTGTCTATTTTGTGGATTTTGGGAAGAAGGTAGAGGTGAGACTGGCGGGGTTGTTGTATGATTAATAGTTTTGCAGTAGTGGGTAACTGTTTGTCAGAGATTAACTGGTTGATTGTTTGTCTTATTGTTCTTTGGTCAATGATGATGGAAGGTTTGTCTAGAGGTTTGTAGTGTGAGGGGTTGTGGAGTTGGTTCTGAGCTTCTGCAATGTATAAGTCTCGCCGCCATACGACCACAGCACCGCCCTTATCTGCCGGTTTGATCACAATGTCATCTCTTTCTCGTAGGGACTTCAACGCAGCTTGTTCTTGTGGGGTTAGGTTAAGAGAAGAAAGGGGTCTTAAATTAAGGTTCCGAATGTCTTTGATACATTTCTTGATAAAATACTCTACTTCGAAATTCGAGTGAGGGGGGTCTCTGTGGGTGGGCTTTTTAAAAAGCCTGATGAAAGTATCGTCACTGAGTGATGCTTGACATTTGAGGGGACCACCTACCACTGACATCCATCTGATAGATCGAAAAAAACGAAAACAATGGCTCATGATAGATAGTTTGTTGGCCGAGTGCTGGGATGGAATAAACTTGAGGCCTTTGGACAG
>JAWQFJ010000603.1:106073-133126 GCA_034096865.1 Theodoxus fluviatilis
TGTGTGCTGTGCGCGCTCTGTGTGCATGTGTGTGTGTGCTTATGTGGGTGTGTATTTGTGTGTTTGTCTCTCTCTCCATCTCTCTCTCTCTCTCTCTCTTTCTTTGTGTATCTGGCCGGGTATGGCTGCTGGAGAATTCCTCTCCTTTTCAATAAAATGCTCGAGTTATTCAAGTGAAGGATTCAAGACAGTTTATCGGGCTTGGACCGGACCACCCCTGGAACCCATGCAGGTCCTAATTAAGGCAATAATACCAGGCCTGGATCACCCCTGGATCCCAGGTCCCAACAGCTGGATGCCAGGGCTGGCCAGGGCTGGCCAGGGCTGGATGCCAGGGCTGGGCCAGGTCTGGCCCAGATTCCATTTCTAGGCTGGGCCAGGGCTGGATGCCAGGGCTGGGCCAGGTCTGGCCCAGATTCCATTTCTACGCTGGGCCAGGGCTGGATGCCAGAACTGGCCAGGGCTGGATGCCAGGGCTGGCCAGGGCTGGATGCCAGGGCTGGGCCTGGGCTGGCCCAGATTCCATTTCTAGGCTGGGCCAGGGCTGGATGCCAGGGCTGGCCTGGGCTGGTATCCAGGGATTTGCCAGTCCTGGGCCAGCCCTGGCGTGCTGTCGGGGGTGTCGCTACAGAAAAGCCGTCTGCCGTCAGCACATGAAGAAACGTCCGTTGGCGTCACCTCTTGAAGTTTGTATTGTCCAAGCCACCGCAAAAGAGACATATCGTCAGTCTTCACGCACGCGCCGGTCGTTGAGTAAATCGACGCGAGACTTCCGGTTCAGCCGCTGCATGAGTCGGACGTGTTTCAGACATGGGACAAGGGAATTGTGAAAAATACTGAAACTGAAGGCGCGAAGCGCCGAACCGACGGCGCAAAGCGCCAAGCAAGCTAGGGGGGTCCGGGGGCATGCCCCCCCGGAAAATTTGTTTAAATGGGGAAGCCAAATGGTGCAATCTGATGCAATCTGAGCAGGAAAATTAACATTCTAGGCTATTCACTGAAACAGCTACAGTACCCAAAAAAAAATAAAAAATGTTAAGTACTCACCCAAAATCACATGTCTGTTTTAGATTGATCCATGCCATCAATAGTTGTGTGTTGGGTGTGCAAATACCAAAAAATTGTTCATAGAAAAGTCTGTTCATTTTGTGACTTTATTCTTCATTTCATTGATACTCTGGGAAGTTTGCTGAAGAAATCCCTCAGATCACCACTGGAAACCTGCCTTTTCTTTGCTGGGGCCGGCACCACATTAGCTTCACTCACGGGCACAGATGACGATCTTTTGTTGATGGGGGTCTGCACCACCTTCATGGCGGAAGAAGAGGCCACCTTGGGAATACAAAACCCCGGAGACACACCATTAGCAGTGACTGGAGGTACAGTTTCCCGTCTCGAAGCACTGACCACAGCTGATGTGGAGGGTGTGCGAGTCTGCAGCTTATTTTTTATAAGAAGAGGCTACCTTGCGGCTCCATGATTTCCGAGCAAAAGCAATGTGGGATGGTCTACGACTTCGGCCATCAACTGGAACCGTAGCATGATGAGGTACAACACGGGTTGATCTCCAGGGAGTTCCAGTGGCTGCCGAATCTTTGGGTCCACAGACGGCGTTGTTCGATGCAAATCCAATTTCAGTGCGTGTTTGTTGGTGGTGAGATGCTTTACCAACGCAGACTTTCCATTTGTCCCGTAATTGATGATTCCTTTCTCGCACCACTTGCAAATGGCTTCTCCAGGCATGTCGATTTTTGCGATGAAATCGCCGATCAACTGGGATCTCTCCTTGCCCTTGTATTTCACTACAACTCTCTCCGACAGCCATTGCGCTTTCCATTTGTTTTTCACACTGTCAACCTTGTCGATGTTTGCGGACTCAACACTTTCATTGTCCGTGAACACGCGATAGGAAAGTCGCCATTTCGACTGCTTCGACTTCACGACTGCGCAAGCGCTCGGAGAATCCGAAAACGAGTATTTTCAGCTTCGGCAAAGATCGGCAATGATTGTGACCAATCAAAACGCGCGTAAAGTCTGGATAAATGACGTCGCAGTATTTCGCGAAACATGACGGAACGACCCGACAACCGAACTTGCGAAGGCGCCAAAGTTCACCCTCACCCCACCCCCCCCCACCCCCAATTTTCTCTTCGGATTTGCGTCGATCTCAGAAATGACCCATTGACTGTAAAAAAAAATACGGAAATCCGTATAAATACGGATCAGTCCCATGTCTGGTGTTTAGGCTGAGCTCCGCTCAAACCGTCCCCAGCCACTTTGACTTGCTGCAGAAGTACTCATATAATGGCCACCAAGAGAAATCTGTCGGGTGATTCGGAAAATTTGCCTCAACAGAAAAGAAAAATGTCGAAAGAAGATTTGTTTTTCGACGTTGACAACGGCTCTACAAGAACAGACGTACAAAGCGCTCCGCACGATCTGCCTGAAATCAACGAGCTGAAAAGCTTGCTCAAGGCGACTATCGAGTCAATTACATCACGATTCGAGCACCTCGAAAGGCAAATTTTGAAGACAATCGATGCACGCTTCGACAGATTCGAAGCACGCTTGTTTGATGCAGAGCGGAGAGCAGACGGCCTTCAGCAAGAGCTAGCGAAAGCCAAGGAGACGTGCGAAGAGAGGAGCAGACTCGTTGACTCGCTCTCACGACGCATGAACGAAATGCACACCACCATTGACGATCTAGAGCAGTATCAGAGACGAGAGAACATCAGAATCGTGGGACTGCCCGAAAAAAGAAATGAGAAGACGGAAGAATGCGAGAAGGCGGTACAGGACTTTTTCAAGAAAGAACTGGAGATCACCAGCCCAGTGGAAATTTCCGTAGCCCACCGACTTGGGAAGCCCAGGGAAGGACAGAGCCGCCCGATCATCTGCCGCCTCGTTAAACGCAGCGACAAGTCCGTCGTGCTGAGAGGCCGCAAGAAGCTTCGAGAGAAGAAATCAAATGTCTACGTTTCCGAAGACTTGACAGCCAGCAACCAGCGCCTCCTCAGAGACTTGAAACAGGATGAACGAGTCGCTAAAGTGTGGACTTTCAATTGTGCTGTGAATGTGCAGGGTCAGAATGGTCAGAAACTGTTCGGAGTAAGGAGTGTGGAGCAAGTGAAAGAGCTCTTCAACCGATACAACAGAAGATAGTCGGGTCTTTCTCTTCCTGCGGTCAAATCTGTAAGTAATTTTCTGACTTGATTATCTCTTCCTCATGTTTCTTATACTGACTCTAACGGGTATTATCAGTCACTGTGTACCAAACGTTAATCTATAAGTTGTGTGTTATTTAATGCTTTCCTATCTGCTTACGTACTGGCTACATGCAGATCGTGCGGCTCATGTCATAGGCTGGTAAACTGCTACTCAAACTTTGATTCTCAAAACTGTGCTACTACAAATAAAGCTAAATGAAGTAGATATGAGAACTTCGTTACCTCCGAATAAGTCTTCGAATAATATTGTGTTGTTAGATGTTAAAAAACTCTAATGTCTTTAATTGATAATACACTGATATTCAATTTTGGGGACTGTGTATATGTGTGCGTGTGTATCTGTGTGTGCGTGAGTGCATGTGTGTGTGTGCATGCGTGCGCGCGTGTGTATTGAGTAGTCGCATTTCGATGACCTGCGCATAATGATCGGGAGCTCTAGTATGGGTATACACAATGTCTTCGGCAGTCGTAAAAGTGGACACGCAGTGTACTTAGTGGTTCTTGGTTGCTTGTAATACTTAGGCAATATTATCTCTGCTGTTATCTGTGCGGGAACCAGATCTCTGTTCAATAGTCCTGCATGCATCTGTATTGATCTACAAATCTGGTAGAGTACACGTAGCTAGTGTAACCTCCTTGCTTGTGACGCGATGTCAGCACATAACGATGTGTGCTACATGTTGTGCGTGTGTGTGTGTATGTGTGTGTGTGTGTGTGTGTGTGTGTGCGTGTGTTTCTTTTGCGGACTTAACATTTGTTGCCTTTTAATTTGATACCTCGGCACGCATCGCCTTGCACGTGCTCGCGTGTGTGTTTGAGCGTGCGTGCGTATGTATTCATCCTACTGTACCAATTGATTTGTATGACCACTTGTGTGTGTGTGTGTGTGTGTGTGTGTGTGTGTGTGTGTGTGTGTGTGTGTGTGTGTGTGTGTAAGCGTTTTCTTTTTAAATTTATTTATTTGTTGTATCCCCCCCAATCTACGGATTATTTTCTAGTTGTTCATTTCCTATCTGTTTATCCGTTTATTGCATTTTGTATGAGGAATGTGCAGTTGTTGTCAGATATTGAACTGCTGGGTATTAATGACGTTCTTTTCGTTTGATTTATGCTTGCTTGCAAAAATTGTCCCAATATTGACATGTGTGACTGTGTGTGTGTGTGTGTGTGAGTGTGTGTGTGTGTGTGTGTGTGTGTGTGTGTGTGTGTGTGTGTGTGTGTGCGTATGTGTGTGTACGTCTCTATTGAATGTAAATTGTGATATTTGCTGCTGCTTCCTCTCCCCCATTTTCCAATTTACGGATTGTGTCCCAGCTGTTCATTTGCTTTCAATTTCGTAAGAGGAGCGTGCAGTGTTTTTTTTTTTTCCCCCCCCTCCCAAATATTGAACAGCTGGGTTTTAATGATCTCTTCATTTGATTGACTGCTAAAATTGTGTGTGTGTGTGTGTGTGTGTGTGTGTGTGTGTGTGTGTGTGTGTGTGTGTGTTTTCTATGGATTCTAAACTGTGATATCTGCTGCTGCTCTCCCTGTTCTTTTCATTTCATTTGATTTGTGTTGGCTTGCAAAAATTGTCAAAAAATGCGTTGATCGTTTGTTACCTATCATTGCAAGCTGTAAGAGGATTGTGGAGTTTGTTTTCTTGTTTTTGTCACGGGTTTAGCTACTATGCCACGAGTGGTTTCTCCTTCGTGTTTGATTTGTGGCGTCCTGTTAAAAATTGCGCCTTGAAACTGACATGATGTAAGTGCCCCAGCCCCCCCCCCCCTCCCCCTCCCCCCCCCCCTTCCCAACTGTTAATGCAGTAGATGCAATAAGAAAGTGAAAGGTGGGGACGGGTGAGCAAGCTCAATTCCTAATGATTTTCATCCATTTTATCATCCCTCTTGTTTATGTTACTCTATATTCTACTATATTCTTTCTACTTTTTTTTCACCTTCACATGAACTTTTTTCTTGTTCCTTTCGACCATTGGTCCTTCTCTAACTTTCAAGTGGAAGAGATGAGAGATTTGTCCCACTGTGGTGGTATGAGTTTGATCCCCCTACCTCAAGTCATCCCAACACCCGTCTTAGCATGTTCCACACAGTCTCGAGACATATCTTTTTATATTCTAGGTCAATAACATGACTAACATAAAGCTGATTTCAATCAATTGCCGGGGATTAGCCAACACTGAAAAAAGGAGAGATATACTGCACTACGTAAGAGGTGGAAACTATTCTATCATCTGTCTGCAGGACATTCATATTAACGAAAGCACTGTGAACACCATTTCTACATGAATGGGGGTTAACAGGCATTGTGGCTCCATATACATCAGCAGCACGAGGCGTAGCCATCCTATTCAATAACACTTTTGATTACAGAATTTTGCGTACCACCATAGATATCGAAGGAAACTATATCATAGCTTCTCTTGTAATGGAGGAAAAGGAGGTGTGCATAGTGAACCTGTATGGACCAAACTCTGACAATCCTATTTTTTATGAAAAACTCTTTCAAAAGCTTGACATTAATACATCTACAATTATATGCGGGGACTGGAATTTAGTCCTTGACCCGCAACAAGATACAGATAATTATGTGGCAGTAAATAACCCCAAAGCAAGGGACACTGTTCTAAACTTTATTCATTCAAATAATTTTACTGATCCATACAGAATACAACATCCAAATATTAGAAGATACACTTGGCGGAAAAATAACCCTAAAAAACAGTCCCGGCTGGATTTTTTCCTCATTACCGAGGACATGCTAAACTACATGTCCAAAACAGATATCATTCCAGGATATAGAACCGATCATTCGGCTGTTACCCTAACATTAAATATATCGGCTAAAAAGAAAGGAGCAGGCTATTGGAAATTTAATACCTCCCTTCTCCGTGATATAAACTACATTAAGATAGTAAAAGATACATTTAAAGAAACACTAGATCAATATGCAGCGTTACCATATGATAGGAAAAACCTAGATTCAATAGATAAAAAGGACATTTACTTACAAATTTCGGATCAAACTTTTCTTGATATGATTCTCATGAACATAAGAGGAAAAAGTATAGCATATGGCTCGTGGAAAAAGAAGGAACAAGAAAAACAAGAGGGGGAACTTAAAGAAGAAATAAAAGCAACCGAAGAAAAATTAGACTGCAGAACCATTTCCTGTACAAAGGTAGTGTGAAAAACTCACGTTTGTTCTCGGCATGGCCAGTGATAGCAAAAGTGTTGGCTCCCAGAGAGGCTTGCACTTTGGGGTTGTTGAAGTGAATGACCTGTCCATCATCCTTGATCATGTTCACCTGGCAACAGCAATATAGAAAGCATGCACCATCAGTCTGAATTTCACCGAGAACACCAGCTACACCGGTTTCACATGACATGTACATGATAAATGTAGCACTAGCAGCTGGATTTGTGGTTGGGAGTGAAAGGCTTAAATATTAACAGCAAACACCAAATGCATTTCCATCTGTTGCATGATGCCTGTAGTTGAATGCAACATTTACAAGATTGCCTCAACCTTTACATACAATGGCAACATCAAGGTTTCATCAATATCAA
Source organism: Theodoxus fluviatilis (assembly GCA_034096865.1). Taxonomy (NCBI): domain Eukaryota; kingdom Metazoa; phylum Mollusca; class Gastropoda; order Cycloneritida; family Neritidae; genus Theodoxus; species Theodoxus fluviatilis. Next base: position 112,867 of record JAWQFJ010000603.1, read on the forward strand.
AGCTGTCCACTTAATTTGCTGCAAAACTGAAGCTGGAGAGCTTTGTAAATCTAAGACACCCATTTTAACTGTCAATCCAGTATGCTTTCAGTTCAAAGAAGGCAATGCCATAGAAAGAAATATCCTACACGTGTTAACTCATTCAAGGCGCAGAATTTCTAGTGCGTCTGTCCCCTGGAATCGCAGGAAAATGGACCAAGTTTGAAAAATCGTTGTAAAATAAATACTGTAGCTACAAAGCTAAACGTGGTATGGCTACAAAGGTCTTTATTTGCCAAAACTAGCCAAATGCTGCACTTTGTCGAGCTAAGAAAACACTAGACTTGCCATGAAAGTAAGTAGAGTCACTATTTTGAAAAAATTAGGTCCTTGACCCAGCTCTCTTTCTCATAGTGCCTACTGCTTGTTTCTTGGTCTAGAGCTCTAAAAAAAAAAGTGAACTTCAAAACATGGCACAAAAACGCACTGGAGAAATTTTGTGTTGATTGTGTGTATTAGTCCTGAGTTACAACCAATATGAGCCTACAATGAACTACCCAGCAGCTGATGGCGAGTTCGACGTAGTTTCATCCTCGCTCTGATACATCATCATTAGCGAGAGGAAAATCACTAATATCATCATCATCATCATGAAAGGGATCATCACAAAAACACACTGGAGAAATTTTGTGATGATTGTGTATATTAGTCCCGAGTTACAACCAATATGAGCCTACAATGAACTACAGAGCAGCTTATGGCGAGCTCGACCTCGTTTCAGCCACATTGACAACTTCGCTCTCATCCTCGCTGTCTGATACCTCGTCATTAGCGAGAGGAAAATCACCACTATCATCATCATCATGAAAGGGATCATCTACATCAGTTCCTATCTCATACAAAGCATTCACTTCAGCATCAGAACCCTCCTCTATAGCAATTTCCACTCGTTCATCCATCTCGCGCTGCAATCGACGCTACGCCGCCATTGCTGTTTACTTCGCGCCTCGTAGTGCATTGCTGATAAAATTTATGGTCTGGCCGGGAAAGATCTTTGTGTGGATCTAAAGCTGGCAAACCATAGTACAGAGACGAATTCAAGACTAGGCTAGTTCCCTATACCATATTTTCCTTGTTGCAAGCGGGCAAAAATATGCTAATGTGGTAGCCTCTATTGAGGCTACGCGCCGCTAACGACTATGTTCGGCGCGTAGCCTCATATGAGGCTACGCGCCGCGAATGAGTTAAGAGAGCTCTGAAGCATGAATGCATGGATCAGATGCACTAGGGAATGCATGTATGTAAGCATCCACGACCATGCCTTGACTTGACTCCATTCCAACAGCAGCACTTAAAGTGCATTAAATGGAACTCTCTCAGGTAGTATGACACCCCTACACAACTGCATGTGAAAGCCTGGCACATCATTTTCCATTTCCTACGTGTGCACCGAAAGGAATGTTACATGGCATAATATGGAAAACCTGAGAGAATTCCTCTAGATTAGCAATATGTAAGATTGTGGAAGGGAATAGTTTGTTAGCACAGGTATCCTGGTCACAAATTATAGACTAGCTGATAGAGTGCTGCCCACCTCCTCAATGCCAGGGATGGTGTTGACGGAGAGCTTCTTCAGTGATGTCTGAAGCTTCTTGTCATCTGTGGTGGCTGTACGGTGAATCACCTTCTTCTTTCGCCGGGCAGAACCCTGTTGGAGAAAACCCGAACACCAAACCCTTTAGATCATCTACAGAGGTAGGAAGAATTATGACCATTACAGCGATATGATAAGAAATTATTTCAACTGTAGTTCACTAGACCAACTATAGTTTATCAATAACAGAGTAATTGAGTTTTCGCATAAAAATATTTAAAAACCGCCCAAAACCGATTTTGATCAAAGCAATTGATCTCACTTGTAGACTTTGGGGTCATGTCTTTCTCATACTTGTAATCCATGTGGAACAAATTTTTAAAAGTCAGTGCAAAGTTATATTTGTCATTGTCGTAATTGTTACAAAGAACAAGAAGGGCAAAGCCCATACGACTCACATGCTTGACCTTGACCTTTATATGACCGTGACCTTCAAGGTCAAGGTCAAACAACTAAACCTACCAATGACATCATACACAAAGAAATGCTTTACACATTTTTCCTACCAAAATACACGTGACCTTGACCCAAGGTCAAGGTCATCCAAGGTCATGCAACACAAAGCTGTTAATTCAAGACATAGGAAGCACAATGGTGATTATTGGCACTTTCTACCATGAGATATAGTCACTTTTAGTGGTTCACTACCCCATTTTGGTCACATTTCATAAGGGTCAAAGTGACCTTGACCTTGATGATATGTGAACTAATGTGTCTCATGATGAAAGTATAACATGTGCCCCACATAATTATTAAGTTTGAAACAGTTATCTTCCATAGTTCAGGGTCAAGGTCACTTCAAAATATGTATACAATCCAACTTTGAAGAGCTCCTGTGACCTTGACCTTGAAGCAAGGTCAACCAAACTGGTATCAAAAGATAGGGCTTGCTTTGACCTATATACCACTTGTAGCTAAGGTCGCCATTCTCAATAACGTGGGAGAAAATTGGAAAAATGTGAAAAATGACTGTTTTTGAGACCACATTTATGGCTCCTGTACCCTTGACCTTGAAGCAAGGTCAAGTCACTCTGTATGTTTTGTTGAGGCCTCGTCATCATACACCATCATGCCACATTTGGTGTTGATAGACTTAATAGTCTCCGAGAAAAATCCAACGTTTAAGTTTTTTACGCCCGGACGGACGGACGCCCGGACGGACGGACGGACGACACGGCTCAGTACATAGACTCACTTTTGCTTCGCATGTGAGTCAAAAATTACATGCATTTCTTGTGAACACTGAGCAGTTTAACCCAGAGCTTAGCCACTCACATTGAAATCAACTTAAAGCATTCCTGAAGAAGTCTTCATGTCAAAGTTAACTTTCAAATCTCAATCTGGCTCCATCTATCTCCTTTCCAAACACCCTTGAACACTGCCTATGCTGATGCACAACTCCGTGGAACATGCCTCAATATTGTCAGCGTCCAAGCCTACCTTGCCACCGATGCGGACTTGGTCTGCCTTGGCTTGCAGCAATTTAAGCTTTTCTGGATTCATGTCTGCAAATGAGATGGTGTGGTGAAACAAGGTAACTTCATGCAGCTATAACAAGATTGACGAGCACATACTCGTGCACGTAGAACCTTCATTATGTCCAGTTTTCTGTCAGCAAATCAGGTGAATATTTGACTGTATGGGGAAACAAGGCTTAAAGTTGGAAACATGACAAAATGAGATATTTCTTATTTCAACCACACCATTAGGCACCCATCACCACAATAAAAAAGACTGTTGTGGTTAATGTTACAAGAAGACGGGGGGGGGGGGGGGGGGGGGCAGCTGAAACACTTTTTGTTTTGTTGTTAAAGAGGTTAGGAATAACTTAAACCAAAAGTTCTCTTCTGCAGGAAATGTTTTTTTTTTTTTGCATACTTAAAGTTAAACAACTGATTCTCCAAGTGCTCATAGGGCAGGGAAGTTGTGGCATGTGCAGTTTGTTTACTATTTCTTTCTTTCTCTTTTAAAAAAATATTATTATAAATAAATAAAATTTGGGGTTGCAGGGGGTGGGGGGTGGGGTTAGCTGGGTTCCTGTTATCACAACTATTTTTTGGAGTGGCTTTATTTTTTCTTTCAAATGTATTAGAAATGAAACAGGAGTAGTAAATTGAAGATTTGTGATGTTGCCTCATTTCATAATATGGCATTTTGATGGTTAAACTCATGCTGCAATTAATGCCACATGATAAAATTGCTGAAGGGTAAACAGAATATAGGGCCTACATGTAAGGGGGGGATATACTATATAGTGAATTATGCCAGGCCCAATGATTTCCTCCTCCCCCCCCCCCCCCCCCCCCCCAACCCAGCAGTGACCTTCTCATCACTCTTTAACTCTTTCATCCGATTACTGTTTTCTGTTCCAATACTACCGAGTCAACTCTAGAAAAACGGCAGAATTTGTAAAAACATGTCGTTGAAAATTCTTGGTACTGCTCTTGAGAGCGATTTATGGCAAGAAAAGATGGACACCAAAATGACTCAAATACTGTTCAATGAATCGCGCACATTTCTTTACATTTTCATGAGCCAAGTATTTTGTCGCTACGTTTTGACAGGTTAACACCAACAAAGCAGGCATCCACTCCACTTTCTTTTCACAAAAGGAAGAGAAATTCATCAGCACAAACTTCGTCTATTTCTCTCCTAAGAAAAAGAAGAACGGTGCTAAACTAAAGAAAACATCGCAATTTGGACAAGCACATCGCCATCGGTAGTTAGTACAGTTGCATCGCGCAAGCATCTTTCATACCTAACAATTACAATCCGCAAGACATAAAAGAGCTATGGTGTTAACTTCTTTATTCAAACTCTTGCCACTGGACTAGTGTTCACCTTGTAACCTCGAATTCTCTAGTCATAACATGTATTTCGTTCACGTGCCGTTCGGGAGCTTGAACTAGCGCAGCACAGCGCGCCTATGCCCTATCGCCTGTATCGGTGTGTTGTGGATAACAGAGATCGTCAAAGCTAAGTACACTGAAAAAGATGCGATCAGAAAGATAGCGAAGACATCGACCCCGCACATAAAGAATTGGAGAAGCATGAAACTAGGGGCGACCCGGGCCTAAGCCTTCACTGGCTTTAGTAATGTTCGGAGCATAACTTTCATCTCCAGTATTCGGAATTCGCTGCATCTGAGACGTAACAATGCGTGAAAATTACGGTGATCGGAGCCAAACAACATACAACTGCTAACTACAAAACTATGAATAAAGACCTTTCTATTTATGACTATTTCAACTACTGTAACGCTCCCCCAAAAAGTACAACTTACTGAAGTGCCTCTGAGCACTACACACCGCGTGTTTTCAGCAATGGCCGACGAGAGAGGGAGATGACGTCACGAAATTTGTGCCTATACACAATACTCTCAAACCTACATCACAATTTTCATTTTATATGACTAATTCAACATCTTGTTTAATATAATATATATACCGGTAATTATTTGGTATTTGGTATAAAAAATTAAGGGGAAATTTCTTGTAGCAGACGAGATTAACATTAGTGAGCTCTCTTTTGCTGTGTCTGAAAGGGCGCGAAACTACATGTGTAACACTTGCTTTTCTCATAAGGAAAGAAACACTTGGAGACGGCTAAACAGCAATATTCAGAATGAGCGAAGACGCATTACCCACCAAGGAGAGGTATGCGAAAACTGAATATGAGTGCTTGTTGTGTCTTTGTTTTATTGCTCCTACATCCCATCGGAATCATAGAATCATTCAAGGCAGACGTGCTGTTTGTTTCAACGGATTCGCAGCTTGGAGCTTTGTTGATGAATGAAATGTCGTTGTTGTGGTTTTTGTAAGTGACTTCAGATTCTGAGATTGCTATTTGAATGGAGACTTATGCGAATTTGAGGGGCTAAATTCTGAGATAAGTGGAACTGCTCTTTCGAAAAGACAATAACAGTCCCGTTTCAAGAAATCTCAGTTGATCGTCTCTTTACTGCTCGTAGTAGCAGTAGTACTAGTAGTAGTAATAGTAGTAGTTGAGAGGCTAGATGTAGGCCGTGAAGCCTTTTGAACGCCCCATCGTAATGTGTTGCTTTATATAAGATCTTAGCGCAATTTTCCTATTGCGACAATGTCACTCATCATAGCTTCTGGATAACGATATGAATGTAGGATCCTTGTCCAGTTGGTTTTTGAAAACGTTAGTAGTCGGTGCAGTCTTGAGCCGAAACGGAAGGTTATTCTGGGTTAGCAACACGATTACTGAAACAATACTTTCTTAGGTTAGTATTACTACGTTGAACAAACACTTTTCCGTCTGCCTTTCTCGTATTGGTACAACTTGGTGACTTAACTCATTGCTTACGCAGGGATAGCATTAGGAAATTTACCTCTGTACGCAGTGTTTTTTTAAGTTTTCAAAAAATCGTACAAAGTCCAAATTTTGAATAACTGTTTAATATTTGGTACCACAAGAAAGAAAATCATTTGCACTTTCTAGCTGAAGTGCTGGATAGTTACAATATGCAGTAAGAAAATTGAGGAAATTTGATTTTTAACATCAGGTACATGCAATTTAGATTTTTTTTTTTTTTACACCTAATGTATTGTACTAATAGTCAAGAGATAGATTTTGCACAACAGTTCTGAAATCAGTATTTCCACATCAAACTATATAAGTATATTGATGAATGATTGACTACAGGATAAAAAAATGCTTGAAAATGATTTTTTTTAGCAAGTCAGAGAGGTGAAATCAGAAAATATACACTTACTCACTGCAATCCGTCTCTGTTTGAATAGAAGAAAAGTCTCAAATGACCTGAGAGAAAGAAGGCGCCCTACTCGGCATAGTCCTCTTTTGTGTGGTACAGTTCATTGGAGGAGTAGAGAAGGTTATCGGCATCCTCTGCATCCGAATCGATGTCTGTGTCTGCTGTAAAAACCGTTTCTATCTCTTCCTCTCTTTCTGGCGTCGATGGCGACGAAGTCAATTCGTCTTCGCTTTCAGCCACGAAATCGATTCGTCTTCGCTGTCAGCCACCGCTTCATTCTCGTTGACTGGGACTATTTCCGCATCAGAATCATAAAGATCTTCTTCAGAAGTCCAATATCCACCTAGATCTTCAATATCAGACCCTTCTTCCATCCACACTTCTAATACTTCGTCATTTTCATCACCGCTCGATCACCATCGACAACGTGACGCCATGTCGACAAGCGCGTAAACGCGACGTAGGGTGAGCGTAGCTTCTACTACATCTAGCTTTCTCACGGGGACTATACTAAAGAAAAGGTAACTCCAGTGAACACACACTGGATAGAGAATAAAGAGCTGTACGATTTACTTCCCTTGAAACAGCCCCGCAGATAGGAAAAATTCATTACGGCGACCGCAACACGTAGTTGAGCTGCGTAGCCAAAGGGTGTTGGCGTCATCGCAACACGTGCTTGCGCTGCGTAAGCAATGAGTTAAAGAAGTTGCTCCACTCCACGTCTACGAGATCATTGTATAATTTATGAGCCTCTATAGTATTAGGTCACCACGAATCTGTCCTCCTTTTAGTGAGTGCAGATTCCCGACATTCACTCAACAACTTGGTAGCCCTGCGCAGGACTCGCTCCACAGCCTCTGACTGTCTTTTTAAATGCGGGTACCATATAACGTTACCATACTCAACTCTTGGACGAACTATAGCTTCGTATAGCTGAATGAAAATGTCCTTGTTTAAATATTGAAAAGAAGAGTAGAAGACAAGCAACAGACTGTTTCTTTCATGAGCAAGTCTGGCCCTGAAGAGGGCCGTTTGGGGGTTGTACTGCCGCCGATGCGGGTAATCACCGCTACAGGATGGAGAGGCAGCGGGTTGGCAGGGGCGTGCAGCGATGCTCTGTATTTCTTTACGGCAAGCTTTCGAAGCTGAGGCTTCTTCAACAGGCCAAAGTAACAAGGCTGGCTGTGGAAAAGAAATATATACTGTGACAAGGGCCGGTGAAACACGTGCAGGGTGGCGAGGTAGTGAGGAGAGTTCAGTGAAGGAAGCCAAAAGGAGTGCTTTGCACCAACATCACGGGGCGGGAGCGGCCTCAACAGGGTAAGCACTAAAAAGGCGTGCGGGGACAGCTTCATCGATAGTGACTCAGGAGTCCCATGTCCCTATTGAGGCCATCCTCGTGGGTGTGGAATTTGGACATGAGTTTGAGCTCAGCCACTCTGCGTCGTTGTAGGTCAGTCAGTCCACCTCTTAGCACACTGACGAGCATGTCAGAGGTGGTGTGGCTCGGGAGGTTGAAGTGCTCGGCCACAGGCAGGGGGGAACCGTTCCTGATGGTAGCGCGATGGCTGTTCATGCGCTGTCGGAGCTGTTGGCTGGTTTCTCCGACATACCATGCGTCGCTGCACCCTCTGCGGCAACGGATGAGGTAGACCACGTGGCTGGAGGAGCAAGAGTACTGGCCCCTTACTCGGTGTGTCACGTGGTCCCTGACTATGGTGGTATCGGTGCAGATGATGGCACAGGTAGAACACCTGGCAGTCTTGCAGGGTTGTACGGCATTTACCGCGGAGTCAGGGAGCCGGCTGCGGACTATCCTGCTTCTCAGGTTGGGAGGTTGTCGGAAGGCCACCATGGGTGGCTCAGGGAGTACCTCCGAGAGGTACTGGTTGTGGCAGATGAGGTTTTGGAGGTTCTTTTAATAACTCCAATCATCTGATTGGCCTTGTTTATGTATAGAATCTTGAATATGTGGGTCGGATGACAGTTTAGGGTCAAAAGTGACTCCCAAGTCTCTCTCCTCATTGCATACACTATACAGTAAGCTTTAAGTCATCTTTTCCATTTTTATGGTGTATTTAACGCAGGGATTATTTCTTCCAAGGTGCATTACCTTACACTTTTCTACATTAAAATATAGATTCCATACATCCGTCCACCTTTCCAATCGTTTCAAATCGCTCTGCACCCGGCTACAATTTCTTGATTTATCATAAATCTTCGTATCGTCGGCAAAAACTTTGCACGATGACTGTATCCCTTCTGGTAAGTCGTTTATGAATACTGTAAAAAGAACCGGACCCAAAATACTTCCTTGTGGAATTCCGCTTAGAACGTTTGCTAGGGATGAGTTTGCATTGCCAACTCTCACCTTCTGTACTCTTCCTGATAGAAAACTCCTTACCCAATTTAGGATATTACCAGTCACTCCATAAGCCTGTAGCTTACATAATAATCTTTCGTGAGGAACGGAATCGAAAGCCTTCCGAAAATCAAGATAGATGATATCTACTGGGTTCCTTTCATCAAGCATCTTATTCTTAGTGAGTTCTTCCATTACCTCCATTAGTTGAGTCATGCATGATCTCCTACTGCGAAAACCATGTTGGCACTTTGCATACAGGTTATTGTCATGAAGATGTGAATTTAGTGTATCTCGTATAATCGACTCTAACACTTTACACACAATACAAGTTAAACTAACAGGTCTGTAATTACCAGGTTCAGACTTGCTGCCTTTTTTTAATATAGCAGTAACTTCTGCAGATCTCCAATTGCTTGGTACAATACCAGCCTCGACAGACTTATTAAACAAAAGACATAATGGGGTAGCTAGTTCTCTAGATAATTCCTTCAGTACTCTTGGTGGTATCTTGTCTGGTCCCTGAGCTTTAGTGGTGTCGAGATCGTTTAATTTCTTACGCACTGCGTTTGGCGTTATAATAATATCAGTCACAGTAGTACCCTTAGAATACTCTCCCTCAGGCAGAAGAGTAACACTGGTTGTCTTCCTCAGTGAAAACACTAGAGAAAAACGTGTTTAGAGTCTCTGCTTTCTCCTCATCTGATACGGCATACCCACCGTTTCCAGATTTTAAAGCACTTATACCTGTGTGTCGCGTGATAAGCGACGACAATAAGGGTGATGTGGGTTGGTCATCTTCATTGTAAATAAACAGGGTAAAAATCTTCTCCATATCCGCGGTCGCACGCTTGCCGCTGTGGGCGTGGCTACCGCGTAGTGGAATGTCACGGCTTCGCTCCGGAGTGAACCCAGGGGGAGGGGGGTCTTCGGAGGGGTTATAGTGAGTAAGATCTACGGGGTCTACTCGATTGGTAGCAGGGGTCCGTAGCTCGCTGGACCTTGGCGAGTAGTGATTGGAGAAGGTAGCAGAGGCGGGAATTTTCTCATTAGTGATTGGTGGACAATCACGTGGGAGAGGCAATATCGGAGTTGATAGCGTTTAGTCTGGGCAGATCTTTTCCATCAGTGGATGGGTGACGGTGGGGGAGCGAGAGCTCCCGCCGACCGTGAAACCACGTTGGGTGGCAGAGTGAGGCGGTCTGCCTCGCTAGATTTTTCTCTGTGCTAACTCTGGTAGCAGTTAAGCACGCGAGAATGGAAGTGGAGTCTTCCACTGGCTAGGACGGACTTTCCGAGGATCTCACCACGGCCTGGGGACTGAGGTGATTATTGCCGTCTCGCCATATTGTTTTTGCCACGTGGGGAATTTGATTGTCTAATCTGGGTGGAAAATAAGTCATTTGTTGGGCACGGGATTCGTATTTCTATGGATGGAGTGAATCTATGGGAAATGATGGAGACGAGTAACTGTCTCCTGGGTGTAAATGTTGCGTGGGATCAAATTTCTGAGTAATGAAGCTTTGAGTTCAAGCTGACTCGTGGGGAGCGAGCGAAGCCATTTTAATTGGGCATCGGGGTTGGGATGCGCCACTTGAACTTTAAATTCTCGTGTGAGTGGGCTTCATAAAGGAAATGGGGTAGTTGGTTTATTGGGGCAAAACATTGTGTGTTTTAGGCTATTTGTACCGGTGTGTCGACTACTCGCGGGAGCAGTGGGTTTCCCGCCTGATCCTCTACGTTTTCTACTGGTCCACCTTCCCGTTGGTATCTTCGTGTCTACGTAATTCCACGAGTGCTGCGTCTTCTTGGTGGAGCCTTGCAGTACTGTCTTCTCGAGTCCACGCGGGTGGAGCTCGTGGGTTCTTGACGCCTCCGAGGGAATTCTGCGCTGGTTAGGAGTGGCCTGGGCGCGAGGCTGGAGCGACGTCTGAGACGCTGGAGCGTTTCGTCATGCCGTTTTGGTTCTAACGGCTGTGCAAGTATCGTTTTCTCGTTCGTAGCTGGGTAGCTACAATTTCGTTAGGACAGGTCAGAACTGGTAGTTAAAAGTCTAACGAAATCCACTTTGGGTAAAGTGGGGATAAGTCCGCACGGGCGGCCTGAACAATTAGGGGAAGATTGTATCAGAGGCAGAGGGGTGAGGGGAGAAACGCTAGCGCGTACATTCGCGGTTGGAGGCGGTGTCTTAGCGCAGCTGTATTGTCGCAGGGTGGACTATGCGACGAAGGGAGAGAGTGATTCATCAATTGGTTCTTCTGTAGAATGGTATTTATCACTCTAGCTCTGATGACTGTGGTAATTCTGCCGAAGTTTAGGATCGTCTTCTAAACTGTTACTGACTTGGGGAATTAAGCGTAACGCTTGCAAGTCAGGGTAAATCTCATGACAGACAAGAGGGGAAAGGACTTAATTCACGGGAAGGGGTCATACTTGTCTGGACACCGGTTGACGCCAGGCGTGCGTCGGTTATGAGAGTATTCGCCAAGACTTCTGAGAAACTGTGTTTGAGTACAGTGACTTGTTCAAGGGTTGGGGACAATGTCTTCTTTTCAGATGGACTGAAAAGGAAGGAAGTGGGTTGGGTTACTCTGGGAATCCTTTATTTGAGATTTGATTGTATTTATCGCTGTGTTGTTTCTGATCGCGTGAGCTGGGGAAGCCACGTGGTGATCAGAGTACGCTAGGCTGAGTAAAGCGTACGGTCAGCGATGTGATGGTAAGATGGTTTCTTTCCTGTTTAATCTCCACGTTCATTGCTGTTTTTGATGTGAAGTGTCTACTCGTGTGCGCGTGGGTCGCGTGAGCTTGCTGTGTGAGGAGCTACTGCACGAGTGAGGGCGGAGGGGAGCGAGACCCGCCTTGTTTATGTTTTTGGCTGCCTGTCGCTCAGCCGGAAATGTCCGCTGGGGGAAGAGGGGTAAGCCAAGGTGAAGGGGAGGGGGTTTTGTGGTATGCGGCGGCTGCCGCGCGTGACGTTTTGCATGGGGAACTGGAGTGACTGGTTGTCATACCCTGTGTGTTGTTCGGTCTTTGCTTCTGTCTTGTTGAAGAAGTTTATTTCGTTTTGAAGTGTTTGTCAGAACGAGTGGTGGAAGCTGTGGTGGATTATTAGGTTGGAGTATTGCTGAATTTATCCCGGGTTCAGGGGAAATGATAGGAGAAAGAGGGAAGGAGTTTTCCCTATCGCTACAGGTAGACGTGTGTGCCACCTGTGTGTGCTTTGATCCCAGGTCGTGGTATTTGGGGGATCGCTTGGCTCTTGTGAGAGCATTCTTTTATTATTGTCAATGTTATTGTGAATAAACTTTAATTTGTTTATTTATTTCCCGATTCAGTGGTCTTTTATTCACTTGTTGCTTGACATGCTTGATGTTTGTGGTGTCCCCCCAAGGAGTGGTGGTCGAGTTTAGGTTGTAAACTCATTGTTATCTAAAGGTCTCTCCCCTCGGGGGCGGCTACGCCGTCTCTCTGAGGATGAACCTATCTCTAGCCCGTAGATAACTCGACACTGTGTTTGACTTTGTCCTTTCCTCCTGCACATATTTCCAGAACTGTTTCGGATTTGCTTTGCTCCCTCCAGCAGTATCCTTTTCAAAGCTTTTCCTTGCCATCTTGATTAGTTTTTGACTCACATGCGAAGCAAAAGTGAGTCTATGTACTCAGCCATGTCGTCCGTCCATCCGTCCGGGCGTCCGTCCATCCGTCCGGGCGTAAAAAACTTAAACGTTGGATTTTTCTCGGAGACTATTAAGTCTATCAACACCAAATGTGGCATGATGGTGTATGATGACAAGGCCTCAAAAAACATACAGAGTGACTTGACCTTGCTTCAAGGTCAAGGTCACAGGAGCCATAAATGTGGTCTCAAAAACAGTCATTTTTCACATTTTCCCAATTTTCTCCCACGTTATTGAGAATGGCGACCTTAGCTACAAGTGGTATATAGGTCAAAGCAAGCCCTATCTTTTGATACCAGTTTGGTTGACCTTGCTTGAAGGTCAAGGTCACAGGAGCTCTTCAAAGTTGGATTGTATACATATTTTGAAGTGACCTTGACCCTGAACTATGGAAGATAACTGTTTCAAACTTAATAATTATGTGGGGCACATGTTATACTTTCATCATGAGACACATTTGTTCACATATCATCAAGGTCAAGGTCACTTTGACCCTTATGAAATGTGACCAAAATGGGGTAGTGAACCACTAAAAGTGACTATATCTCATGGTAGAAAGTGCCAATAAGCACCATTGTGCTTCCTATGTCTTGAATTAACAGCTTTGTGTAGCATGACCTTGGTCACATGTATTTTGGTAGGAAAAATGTGTAAAGCATTTCTTTGTGTATGATGTCATTGGTAGGTTTAGTTGTTTGACCTTGACCTTGAAGGTCACCTGAAAGGTCAAGGTCATATGAAGGTCAAGGTCAAGCATGTGAGTCGTATGGGCTTTGCCCTTCTTGTTTACACTTATATATATACAAGCTTATAACGTACTTAGAACAAGCTTATAACAAGCTTATAACAAGCGTGATGAACTTAAGGCTTGTTCAGGAGTACAAAGCACTGCATGAGCGCTTCATGTTGGCAATTAAGCACTCACTGCCTCTCCTGAACACCTACAGATGTAGTGCAGCGCTTCACTTGTTAAAGGGGAGGTAAATCTTCTGCGCCCCATGTTGTGTTGATAGACGCCAAGAAAGTGTTTTCTTTGCCGCAGACATAGTTTATGCACATTTAGATGTATTCTGCATGAAAAAAGTCCACTACTGTGTCATCCTTACTTGTCATTACACGCGCATACAGAGCGCTTGGGGCAAATAAAGCCCGTTCCAGTCCCAAAATGCTGCTCAGCGCTGAGTGAATCACACCTGAAAATTGCTGTTCAGGAGTGAAACACATGCAGCACTGCGCCTCCTGAACAAGCCTTTAGACACTGACTTAGCACCTTACCCATTTTATCTGCCGGTCCTCAGCAGTAATGGAGATGCCAATGCCTGTGATAACTCTTTTCGTTAGATCCTTATGTATAAGCTGAATTGGGTATACGTTTGTAAATGGTACGATACTACCACTGATAATCTTGGTGATTAATGTTTTAAGTGCACAAGGCGTCCCTTATGACATTGGCATGATGATGCAGAGAATAGATTAAGATGTATAAATTCTTTCAGTTGCTGCAGGAAGGATCGACAGTGTCCTTAGACATACATTAACTGGTTCTTATTCAATTCATGGCTTAGGTGTCTGGATGTTTCCAGACAATAAAACAAGCCTTAAGTCCTAAACTGTAATCAAGAAGTGATGCTTTCAAACTTGCCTGAGGTGAAGCAATTTGATTAATGTCAAAGGTAAACACAGTAGTGTATCATTGTGGGTTTTTGACTCACATGCGAAGCAAAAGTGAGTCTATGTACTGAGCCGTGTCGTCCGTCCGTCCGGGCGTAAAAAACTTAAACGTTGGATTTTTCTCGGACACTATGAAGTCTATCAACACCAAATGTGGCATGATGGTGTATGATGACAAGGCCTCAAAAAACATACATAGTGACTTGACCTTGCTTCAAGGTCAAGGTCACAGGAGCCATAAATGTGGTCTCAAAAACAGTCATTTTTCACATTTTCCCAATTTTCTCCCACGTTATTGAGAATGGTGGCCTTAGCTACAAGTGGTATATAGGTCAAAGCAAGCCCTATCTTTTGATACCAGTTTGGTTGACCTTGCTTCAAGGTCAAGGTCACAGGAGCTCTTCAAAGTTGGATTGTATACATATTTTGAAGTGACCTTGACCCTGAACTATGGAAGATAACTGTTTCAAACTTAATAATTATGTGGGGCACATGTTATACTTTCATCATGAGACACATTTGTGACCCTCCACCACGGAATGAGTCGCTTTGTCCCCCTGGGCCATTTTCAGTTTTTTACTTTATCTGAAAGTATTTTAAATGGCAATCACAATGGTGAAAACCGTTGGAAAATCGGACAATTGGTCTCCGAGTTATAGGTATTTGTATATACCCACCCTCGGAAATGTGTTTCTGAGAAAATTTGAAATAAAAGTTTTGAAACTTCAGCACAACAGTTTCCTTAGCAACCATGCATGCATTTCTTTGAAATTTGGCACAGTCATACGACATAACATAAAAAACTAACACACAAATTTTCAGTTTGAAACATAAAGTAATTTATTGTCAACATTGTTTCAGAAAATACACGAAAATGTACGTTCACGGCTAAATTGTCACAATGGCTTACTGATCAAAAACCTATTCATAATAATGTTAAAATCAGTGCTAATGTGCACAGGTCCAAGAAACACAAAACAAAATGTTATGTGATATGAGATTACACTAAACTGTTTGTGTAGTAAAGTATGGGGGTGGGGTGGGGTGGGTGGGAGGGGTGCACAGTGATTGTTATACTATTTATACGCCACAATGGGAACTGATGATTTTCGTTTAGCTGTCGATCCCGACGACCGGGAGAAAGCAGCAAGCACCGATTGTAATGGGGGGGAAAAACAACAACTCAGCAAGAATTCTTCGTGGATATTCAGAGCCTGTAGTGTACATGAATACTCCTACACTTTGAATGACAATAATAGTAAGCATGTATTTTGAACACGTACTCATTACCGGTAGTAACGTGACTGGGACCGATTCTTGCTGGGAGGCTGGAGTTAGGTTGAGGGGGATTACCAGTAAGCAAAAATCTGAGCGAGATCCCTGAATGTGGACACAATTCATCATGCCATTCAAAATTAAATAAATGTTAGTCTGAACTGTAGGCCTAAGCTGTAGGCAAGCGATCACTACAGAATAGACAACAACAGTAAAACACTGTTTATCAAGAATAATATTGCTTCTGGTATCTTTCACCTCTCTTGGTAACAGCTATCACTAACGAATTTTACGAACTTGCACGATGAAATTCAAATTAAACACTAATGAAAAATATTTCAGCATAGAGTAAGTATGAATAGTTACCTTCTGAGAACTCCTTCATATCCAGTCTTCTTGCCATCACCTCATCATCAGAAAACTGTGCAATGCAACCCTGCTTTGTTGACTCCGTAGAACCCTCAGCCTTCTTGACTTTGCATCTGCAGTCAAATCCCTCCACCTTTCGCCTTTCCTCATCAGGATGTTGAGTTACATGATACTGTTTATTGTTCACATCACATTCAGCAACCAGTGGTTGATCGTCGTTGTCACTGTCACTCTGTGCACTATCTTCACCTTCGAATCCTTCCTCACCCAAACCAACACTCACTTCATCACCACTTTCCTCGTCATCGTCGCTGAAGCCATCTTCCTCTGATGCAGGTGTTGTAAAGTAGTCTCGGATTAAACTTTCTATCTGTTCACTATCTCCGTGGTCCGTAATGTTAGAATCTCGAGCGGAATTCAAAGGTTTGACAACAATTAAATTTTCTTCAGACACGTTATGGGACGCCATCTTGAATAAAAGCCTCGCGCTGGTTGGCCGATTGACGTCACGTGCACGCATTTGGCCAATCACGGCGCGGAACCCCAGCCTTGGTGACGTGTTGTTTACAAAGGTGTCCCCTCAGGATTATTGTTTTCAGCCTTCTAATTGGCTTTATATTTGAAACCAACCAATCGTATTCTTGGTAACAAAGACCTCTCCACACAATCATGTGTAAATCAATGGGTCCACTCAAAAAATAGAGGGGTGACAGGTAGTAAAAAGTGTTGATTTTTGCACGATTGCTTTGCCAAAATCGGACGGGTAGTGCTTATTAAACACAGTTTTTACTAACTTTGGAAGTGAATTTTACTAAAATATTTACAGAAACTTGTAGATAAAGGATTACTGAACCAGAAACAACCAAAAACTCAAAATCGACAACCCACACCCCTTGTACCTATTTCCAGTGCTAGCGCCGAATGGTTCCAGGGACAAAGCGTCTCATTCCGTGGTGGAGGGTCACATTTGTTCACATATCATCAAGGTCAAGGTCACTTTGACCCTTATGAAATGTGACCAAAATGGGGTAGTGAACCACTAAAAGTGACTATATCTCATGGTAGAAAGTGCCAATAAGCACCATTGTGCTTCCTATGTCTTGAATTAACAGCTTTGTGTTGCATGACCTTGGATGACCTTGACCTTGGGTCAAGGTCACATGTATTTTGGTAGGAAAAATGTGTAAAGCATTTCTTTGTGTATGATGTCATTGGTAGGTTTAGTTGTTTGACCTTGACCTTGAAGGTCACCTGAAGGTCAAGGTCATATGAAGGTCAAGGTCAAGCATGTGAGTCGTATGGGCTTTGCCTTTCTTGTTTCTTTTTGGAAGAAGCAAATGTGATACCATAATAATGAACAGCAGTTTTGTGCATTGCATTGCGTTTGAGCTGCCCCCTGAGGGTTGGGGTAAGAATAGACCCACCAAGTCCACAATAAGCCCCCCCCCCAAAAAAAAACAACAACAAAACACACAAAAAAACACAAAAACAAAAAAAACAAAGAAGAAAAAAAAAGTTGCTGTAACATGGCCACACACGAAAAGAGTCAGTAGGAACCTTTTTTTCCTTCTTTGTTGAAGAGGCCAGTTAGAACATAAACATGCCTTTTATAACCTAAATAGTGGATATCCTGAGGGACTTTGGACTGCATGCATTTCTTTGTTTATTCAATTACTGTCAATTTTTTCTTTTCTATTTCTTTTTCTGTCTTTTTTGTTTTGTTTTTTGGCATGGTTGAAAAAAAGTTTTTTATTTGGCCTAACTGGGGAAATTTGGCCTAACTAGGGAAATTCAGACTAGCTCTCGCGTGAACCAACTCAAGTGATTTTGTAGTCAAGGGTCTCACCCAGCCTACAAAGGCTGATAGGCTGTAAAACTCAATCATTCATTGATTCATTGGATCATGGAGTTCTGTAATGTGCAACACTGAATTTCAATGACTTTTTTAAAACCATGGATGTTGGGTGTGCACCACAGGAATGAGGACATGCTGAAGGCCTTCAACTTGCTGGCTCAGGGCAAGCGTAACATGATCTGCAAGGAGTACGACACAGCGGTCAACCAATACCAGGAGGCATGTGAACTGCTGTAAGGAAACTGTTGCCTCTGTGTGTGTGATTATATATGATTTAGAGAGAGAGAGAGAGAGAGAGAGAGAGAGAGAGAGAGAGAGAAAGAGAGAGAGAGAGAGAGAGAGAGAGAGAGAAAGAGAGAGAGAGAGAGAGAGAGAAATACTGTCTGTGCTCATGTACAAATCTGGCTTTTGTGAAAATGGATGTGTACATGTGCTTGCACTGGTATGCAATCCTGTGCACATTTAGTTGTGCAATATATGTTTCTGTATGAGCATATGTGTGTAAATGTATACATGTAGGTGTGTCATCAGGCACATGAAAATGGGGATAGATATGAACCATGCCATTTGCCTTATTATAGCTTGTTGATAATTGACACAACAAAATTTCACACTTGACAAAACTTCATCTGGACTGGCCTGTTTGGTTTTTATTTGTTTGTATTCATAGAAATAAAACCAGTTTATTAAATTTGAAAATGGAGTGACAAGTAAAGCATGCACATCTTTCCCATCCCTAAAGGGTGACTTGACACAGTTTGTAGATATCTGTTGCCACTCCTTTCCTTGGCATTGCTGCTTGCATCATGGGCTTAGATTTCCCAGAGAGATGCTGAATTCTGTACAGGGCCAAGTGGTATGGAGAGATGGGCAAGGAGCTGGCTGAACCCTACTTCCGCTATGGCTCAGCGCTTCTGGAGCTTGCCCGTGCCGAAAGTGGAGTCTTTGGATCAGCGATGCCTGGAAGTGAGTTTTGGGCACAAATCTGGCTTCCAGATCTCAGGCAGTTGGGGGAAAGCTTCTTACCTGCATGTCTGTGGCATCAAAATTGGCAAGGAATACTTAAACAGATTAATGTGGAAGCTGCATCAGAAGAATTTTCTACACCTTTCAATTTATTTTTAATCCTTTCCTGTTTAGTTGGTAAAAGTTGGTACACCTGCCATCTGTTCAACTCTGTGAATGTTAGTATGAGGAGGGTGCATTGGTTTCCCATCAAACTAACCCTTACGCTGCTGAGGTTTCTTTGCATATCGTCATTGCTGCTTGCTGACCTATTTTCCCTAAATTTACTCCAAAAACGGTCACCGTCTTTGAAGCCCATTTTCATATTCTTCTTCCCCTCTGATCAAAAAGTGCAAAGAATAAAAGTTGTAGCTGAGAGAATTCAGTACACAGTGGTATGCAGCACTTGAATGAAATTTATCATAATACCTGCGTTTTATTCTCAAAATAAAATAAAACAACAACAACAACAAAACAGACCAATGAAATGCCTTTACACTAACTTTATTATCTAATCATAACCTCCAGCAATTATCAGGCTTGATTTCTGATAGGTTACCTAGTAAAAAGAAGGACAAAAAAGGCCTCAAATCCTTACATGCACCTCAAAAGTCACCACGTACTTGTGATCATGGAGTAGGGGTGTGGTTGGGAGTGGGGAAGACGCTGATCACAGTGCCTAAAAACAATCACTCTAACCTTGTTGAAAGCAAACGATTCTCATGAGGAATTATAAGCATAACTATTTACTCATCCACAAAATGACACCAATGGAATATCTACATGTTACTACAGGTACAATGACATACTAATAAAAATGGCTGAAATCACACACACACACGCACACACACACACACACACACACACACACACACACACACACACACAGCTTCTACCCAAGGCAACATGCAGTGTCCATAGCAGGTTGAAAACTATCTAGGAAATCAAGCAAAAATCTCTACAGCAGGTTTAAATTCTCCAATCTCGAAACCGTGAGTGAGGCGCGAGTTGGTCGACTGGATGGGCTGCAAAATATTGCGACGCATACCTGATTGTTTGTTCGGTCATTACATTAGTCCAAATACATCGTCATCGAAGAAGTAAGCGAAAATCTTGTTGGCATCGTCGCTCTCAGTGTGAACAAGTAGGCCAGACGTCTGACAGAAGGGAGGAAGCTAAGCATCTTCGGAAGCCTGCTGTCGGAAAGAGCGTGATGCGCTTCCTGATGCACGTCTTGAAGTTGATCTACTTGACGATGCTCGCTCCGATGCACGGTACAGGTTCGAACTTCGACATCTTCCCGCGATCGGAATCGCTGCAATTCTGCTTCTGCCTCGGCAACATCATCTAGATTGAAAGGCTCGAACTCTTCGTCTGAATCCTCGCCAAACAAAAGCTCTATTACACGCTCATCGATGTCTTCTGACAAAACTTGACGCAAAAAAAACATCAAACTTCGGAGCGAATTTACTCGAAAACTTTGTACAGATCGCCCATACAAACTGCACATGCGCAGAAAGCTCGGGATGTCCGCTTTCCTGCTGTGGTATTTATAGATAGTTGATGTCATTTGCAAGGGAGATAACCGCGTTCAAACTAACCCACCCTCAGCGATCGAGTGCGGGCGGGATCTCCCGCCGTCCGCACACAGCGGTGAAACCAAGGTCGG